>JBCHJU010005350.1:0-12296 GCA_039654505.1 Plocamopherus imperialis | reverse complement strand
CGTCTAAGAGGCCGTCCGTCTAAGAGGCCGCTTTTTTTGTCACCCGTGGACCGGTCTCTTAGGCGGAGACCACTGTAACATTTTTTTACAACAATGAAGTGGCTCCTTTGCCAATACAGTCCAACAAGCAACCATTGACCTCACAGATCCCCCCTCCCAACCAAGGGTGATATTTTCTTAGTTTCACATATTCCTCGTCCTAATCTCTCTGTCCCAGCAAGAATGAGGTAAATACATGTTGGACTGTATAAATTCTTTTTCCCTACTATTTCATGTACCAAATGCGCACACTTCTGATCAGTATTTGATCACTGTGATGAAAAAACAAATGAAAATCATCTTATCATAAAAAACTAAATAAATGAAAGTAACTAACATGTTCATCCATGTGTTGACCAATGCACTATAAAATCCCATGTTCATATTGTACAGTCGATTTTCCTAACATGAATCTTCCCTTAACATTAACTGAATGCACTTTCCCAAATAAATTCCTTCTTTGTTCTACTACTTTAACTTTCAATAACTCAAGAAACTCATATTTGCTTTACATCTTCTTAACACGAAATGAAATAGCGATTCACCCGAATAATTTCCCCTCAAATACTCACACAAGATACCAAAGGCCCAACACGGGCGATCGAGAGACAGAGATCTAATGCTAAATACATGGGTAATTGTGTGTTTTACAATAGGCTAATATAAACATGGTGAGGCTGTGCCTATTATTGACTAGCGACTAGGCCTAGTCTTGCTAATTTTGCAGCAGGCCTTTATGGGAGAGCACCTGGCACATTTCACCACAGGAAAGACCAGGTTGGATTATCTTTCCTTGAAAATATGCCCTCCTCTTCACATAAATTCTTGAGAATATGACCTAATTTCTCTGGACAATTTGAGTTTGTGTTAACAGAAGTCTACTGTATTGTAGGCTACAAGAAGATACATAAAGTAGACTGCATTGTAGGCTACAAGAAGATACATAAAGTAGACTGCATTGCAGGCTACAAGAAGATACATAAAGTAGAAAGAAATCAATTAATCAAGTGCTGTCTTTGACCCAAAGGTTGGCAATCATGACCCTCCATTCCTCTCTGACCTCTGCCTTCCGTTTGACATCAGCGTAGGCATAAATCCTTCTATCAGATCATTCTTTAATGTCATCCATCCTGGATCTCCTTGGTCTTCCCCTGCCTCTCTTCCCAATGATCTTTCCCTCCAATGTATAATAAAGGTCCAGAACTGCCTCTTATGTCCTGCATACATCATTTTTCTTTTGACTAGTTGTTGCCTGTGTCTCACTTTTACTTTTACATTAAGCTTCTTAAGAATATCATCATTCCTCTGGTGTTCTCTTCAAGATATTCTAAGCATTCTTCTATAACACCACATTTCGAGGGACAATTTTTAAAGTATTTTTCCTGAACATGTCCATCCTTCGCATCCATATTTAAAAATGGAGTGGACATAACACTTACACCTACTTATGGGTTTCTTTATTAAGAGAATTAAGTTTCTTCTAAGTAGCTTTTTGTTCTGCCAACTGCCCACCTATTCTTATATTTTTCTTCTTGCATAAATTGAGGTATCTTTTCCCATTTTGCCAAAACGCATGGTTTTAGTTTTCTTGGCATTAATATCTATGCCATATTCTTACAACTTTGAAGAATATTGTTGATCATATGATGGAGGTCTTTGGTATTGGTTGCCAGTTTTACGGTGTCATTAGCCTACCTTGTTTGTAAGATTTACTCCATTGAAGGCGACTCTTTTACAAGTACATCCTTGCAGTGCTTCTTTGAGGAATATTCACTTTACAGTTTAAACAAGGATGGAGATAGTATACATTTACATCCTTGTCTCACTCCCCTTTTCATTTTGATATTTTCCGTTATGTTAGCGGCTGCTGTTCTCATTCATGCTGTCTGATTGCAGAATAATTCTATGATTAACTTTCTTCCGTGAAGGGGGATCCCAGCCTCTGTCATGACTTCCAAAACTTTGTGCGTTTCACCCGATTGAAAGCCTTTGCATAATCAATCTATCAGACATATATGTCTTCTTGATTTTAATATAGAAGTGATAAATTCCCTCCCTCATACTCATCCCACCAGTTTTCAAAAAAAAAAAAAAAAAATCCTAACCTTAAAATAAAGAAAAAAAAAAGTCAGCCTTCATTTGAAATTGCCTTTGCCTAGACAATATTATCATTAACAAATATTCCCATTCCAAAACATGAGTGATACCAGTGTAATGTATGGCAGATATTTATGAATTCTTAGTCCTAGGATGTCAAGAATCATTTTTACAACAAAACGAGTGACAAATTTACGTATTTACCCATAACTTCCTCTGGTGGCCCTTGATCTTGCCATCTGTTGAAACCGCCTCTTCCTCCTCCGCCTCTTCCTCCTCTGCCCCCTCCACGGAAACCTAGAGGAAAAGAATATTATACATGTATTCGGAGCAGTTATTCTCTACATTCTCCCCAATATTGTATCAATGTATCTACCACATTTCTCTAAACCTTTACTAGTAGTTAGTAGTTGTAGTGGAAGTGAAATAGAAACAAGAGTTTCTCAGAAAAGTAAGGGTTGAGATGACAGGAAAGAGTATACTGCAAAACAAATGATGTAAAATCTAAATATGGAAGGGAAAAAAAAAATATTACATTAAAGTGAATAGTTTTATATGCTAATTAATTAAACATACTGTGGAAACCCTGTATCTTGACATATATAGGATTGGGCACATTGTGAATAGGTAAATGCTTCAAAATAAGAAATTAAAGAATTGCTTATTTATACCATTTAATCGTTTATTTGGGGACACTTCGGATAATTGATGATAATTTCATTTCATTACTAGTGATTTGTCATGAAGCTTTCCTGACAGGTCCTTTTGGATTTTGAGTTTTGACTTCAATGTTACTTTAGTTGAGGTGTCAGCCTGTCTGTGATTTCCAATCATATAAAACTTCATGCTTTCTCCACAGCTCCTAATCACGAAATTTTTTTGTGAAAGCGCACTGAACTGTGATGGTGAATTAAGAACATTTAACAAGGCCACTCCAAAAACTTTTTACACTCACTGTGAATAGTTGAGTCGAGTGTCCTCTCCCTTGTGCTTTGTCTTTCTTCATAAGGAAGATTTAGATTCTTACACCCTTGCAATTGTTTAGTGGCCTGTCTTTGGACAACCTGATCTTTCCAGTTGAAATGCCTTGTATGAAAGTTACACTGACTTGCAAAAACTAGGTATACCCTTAATCAAATCAGATTAAGAGATGTTTGCGAAAATAGTGCCTGTTTAGAATAGGCTTGAAAATGTTAGGACTCTGCAAACTCGACTTTCTCTGGCAGAGTGTTCCAAATTTGAGCTGCTTGTGCTTGCAGGGTCTTTTGGCCAAACGTTTTACGTTTGGTTTTTGGATTTCGTATAATATAATTGTCTGTTTATTGACCATAGTTGTCAATTTGGGGTATATCTGAAAATTTATTGTTTTAAGTAACTGGGGAAGTCTGCATCTGGCAGACATTGATATGTATTTGCAGCGATTTTGTAGTCAATGCGTGATTTTACTGGGAGCCAGTATAGCTGTTTTAGAATTTACCTTACGTGTCCTCTCTTTGAAAGTTGCAAATCTGGCTGCATTGCAGATCGAGAACGCAAATAACTAAAGCAAGACAAATACTGGAGCACATCGAGTCAAAATAATAGAAAGACAATGGAAAATAACAAAAACCACATCCCTGTACAGTATGATGCACATTGATTCTATGCAGCCAATTTTCATGCTACAGTCCTTGGTAGTTAAAAGTCTAAAAGGTGATTTCCTTTTCTATCCTTTTTTAATCCCCGAAAATCGCTCAATTATAGACTTTAAGTCAATTTCTCAAAAAATCAACTATTTTCAAGACTTTTTAAAGTCTTGAATACCTCGCTAGTTTTTCAAGACTTTTAAAGACTGCTATACAGACCCTGGCATTGTTTTGCATTTGCTGAAATTTATTGACTTTGTGTCAACAGAAGACCAGCCAGTAGAGAATTGCATTAGTCTTATCTTGGAATCAAGTAGGAGGCAAGGGGCTAGATTATAGCACTAACAATAGAGAATAATCACAAACACAGAGGGAATAATTTTTAACAGAAAAATAAGAAAAATTTGGGGTTCACTGGGACTTGAACCTGGGACAGTGGCACCGAAATTAGATCTACGTCATTCCTGCTGTCGCTTGAACTCTATATTAGTCTAGATCGGTACAGTTCGGAACAACCTTGTTCAAGAAGCTCTTCTTTTACAGGGGTGTATTGGCTTGGTCAGTAAGAATGCTCTCTTATTTTCTACTCTTAGGCGAGGCGATTTGGCGCTATTGTCCCGAATTCAAGTCTCTTATATATATATATATATTTTAATATATATATATACACATACATATATATCAACGTTATATATTGGAGAATAAACTGTAAACATAAAATACACACACATTAATAAATAATTGCCCACACACTTTTTACAGTATTAATTATGAAATACATGCAATGTGCATAAAACATGAAAAATTATGTTATAATCCTTTTTAGACATTAAATAATGCCATCAGCTGCAGCTTTTTATACCAGGCATATTGACATTTGATTGGCTGACTTATTATACTTTTATATTATAATATTAGCAAAAAAATACATACCCCTTCCTCCTCCACCTCCATATCCACCTCTTCCTCTATTACCCCTGAAACTCATTTTCTGCATGAAGAGACAAATAAAAATAAAAATAAAATGGTGGATCATTGTGTGTTTGTGATATGTGTACAGGAGAATGTGCATAAAAGTCAACATTGCTGGGACTTTCGAAATCACACAGACTAAAGAGAAAGTCGACATAAGATATTGCAGTAGATTTGAAGGGGAACATGGGAAACTACTGTGTAGTTTTTAATAATCAATACTGTAATAATAGGCCTGGCGAAGCTCGCATGATGGACTTGAGAAACACACAACACACACTACCGGTACATCTACACACGTGTTGTAGTCAGCATCTCTTCTTTGTTTTGCACACTACTCTATAGTACGTGAACAGCTGTTTCTGCCGATTGAGTATTTGGACATAATGTAAGATGGATTTTCCAATGCAGCGAGTCACAATAACAGAAAAAAAACAAAAAACTTGAAGAAAATGAAAAGCAACAGAAAGAATTTTTCATTTGAATGTCTTGAATTGCTTGCTCATTTTTCATGACAGCTGTAGGGATCCTGCATATATATGTGCACTTGCACAGACTGCTGGAGACTGACAGTGGGTACCTCTCTTGATGGTGACCTGAATGGAGTGAAAAGTTGGTCCATGTCCTGGATTGACGGTCAAAACAGGCCAAATTGGCCAAAAGTCCCACAAGGGCGGGCGAACTCAGGCCCTTTCAGATTTGTGGCATACCAAGCCACTACCTTTACATTGATTTGGAAAAGAAACAACAAACAAAATACATTTTAAAACCCCCCGAAAAGATGCAAATTGATGAAAATAAAACAAATAAAAGGGAAATAATGGAAATGAAGTGATTATTCGCCCTTCTGGTGATAATGCTGTTAATAGTTATAATTCGTATCAGGGACCAATTAATAACTAACAATATTTGCCCAGATTGCTTCATACTTTCAGTCTTAATGCGTAAATTGTTCACTGCCTTAAAAAAAGTAAACTAGAATATAGATTGAGTTACTATTAGGGGGCCGACAGACAAGCTAAAATTATCGCGCAGTCACTTCTACACAGAAAGTGTCGTCTACTTTTGTGTGGTGCAACACGGGGCGCTATTTATTGCTGCTGCTCAGTTCAACGTGGGTGATTGGAGAGTCAGGGTGGCTTTCATCATGGTCATGAGAAGAATCTCTTAAAAAAAGAAAGCATATGTTTCTTCAATGCATCCCTTGCTGGTCTGAGTGCGAGGCATACCTCTATCCGAGCATCTTTTTTTTTTTTTTTATTCTTCACTTGTGCTGTCCCAAATGATGTTTCTGCTCTTTACTTCTAAAATCAAACATTCTGTTTCGTGATAAGACATGTTGCACTGATACTGTTGTCATGTTGAGCGAGAAGCGAGGAAAAAATACAGCTATTTTTAGGAAATCGCAGACAGTAAATACATCTCGTCTGTCCACGTCCATTGAACTGTGTGCTTCACCAGTTCGCTGGTGTGTCGCGGCATAGCAGAATGTGGGCGACACTCATCTGCTATGCCAAGACTGAAAAGATCGCATATCCATGGGTGCAAGCATGCCAACTCAAATTAGCCTGCAAGCCACAATCATTATTTTCAAAAAGCCTGCAAACGGAAAAGGACGCGGCATGTCGACCGACAAGAAATAAGTGTAACCTAAGGAAAATATTTATACTATAACGATGATAACAACCAACTTAAGCATTATTATTATTATTATTATCATTATTATTATTATTATTATTATTATTATTATTATTATTATTATTATTATTATAATTGCAATATGATATATTAATAAAAATAATCATTAGTACTCAGTGCGTCTAGGATACAAAATGATTAAAGCTCATGGTAAATTATGTACAGCAATAAAGAAGAGAATTGCTATAACTTATGACACTTTCAATGAAATGGATCAAATCTTGAAAAACAGAAACACACATATAAACAAAACTAAGGGCTGTGAATGAATATATTATATGTACGCCGTACCCATTTGTATGGCTGTGAATGTCAGCCAATAATCGATAAGACTAGGTAAAAATTGAAGGCAGCAGAATTGTGGTCTCCAAGAAGCATGCTCCGAGGAGTTCTTTGGAAAGAAATACGATTGGGCAAAGGTTGCCTGATCAAGTTAGAGTGGAGCGAAAAAAAAAATAATACTGTAAGGACATCTAAACCAACAGAAGGGTTTGGAACAACCATCTCCGACTTGAAAATGGTGGGCGAAAGAAGTAGATGCGAACACAGATAAAATTACTCTGACAATCTGAAGAATTGAGTTACACAGAAAAAACTAAAAAACAAAACCAAGCAAAAACAAACAACAAAAAAGGAAAACAAACCATAAAACAAAATGCAAAGAAAAGCACACTAAAACAAACAAAACATACCCCCCTCCCCCGAAAGAAAACAAACAAAACAAATCAAAAACAAAAAGAAAAAAGTATGTTTTTTGGAACGGAAATCAATTCTCAAGGTTAAAAGTTAAATCGGTGATAATAAATTAATATACATGTACCCCTGATGTTAGAGAATTTTGAGAGGAAAAACAAAAAGAAAGGACAAAAGGACATAATGTAATGGAATGAACTTTACGTAAGACCACAACTTTACTTTGTGTAACGTTACAGCTGGTCGTTATGCCTCGACTCAAAGGCGACATGCTAAGCCACCATATCTAGATTGGAAGGCTCAGGCTACAGGACAACAAAGGTCGTTGATTGAGGAATTGGTAGCCCGCCGTTTGTTTCTTTTTGTTACCGAACTGCCCAGGGCAGCTGCGTCGGCGAGTAGTGCCTGTGACGTCACCATTTACCGTGGACGAACAACTGCGGAAGACGGGGGAGTGGCAACTTGTACAACAAGTAGTTACCTGGATTTTGTTGTTAAAGGTAGAGTGGGACTTCCTGGCTCAGTATCGAATACAGCAATACGAAAAATTAATTACAACTTGTCACGATAATATTAGACAACTAATGATGAGTTGCATTTAACTCCACGTTTAGTGGTTGCTGAAATGTTTCAAATTTAGTTCAGCAACAAAAAGGCAACAAAACGCCCCGCAAAGAACCAACCAAGACAAAACAAAACAACAACGACAACAACAACAAAAACAACAATAACAAAAACAACAACAACAACAACAACATCAACAACAACGTCAACAACAACTAAACCCAACGTCGGTTCGTTTGTAAAAAGGAGGAAGGAAGACAAAGCATCGTTATTGATTACAACTAAAATGAAATAATACAAGATGACTTCTTAAAGAAAACCTGTTTATAAAGTGCTTCCAGCGCAAATGTAAGTATATCTGCAAAACTTTTCAACATTTTGTTAGTTTTAGCACAACAAATATTTGTAATAGAAAAACCCTCACATTTTTCTCAATTTCACAACGTATCGATCCATTGCTTAAACCGCCGACACGATAGATTCAACACACGCACACACACACACACACACACACACACACACACACACACACACACACACACACACACACACACACACACACACACACAAACACACACACACACACACACACACACACACACACACACACACACACACACACACACACACACACACACGCACAGTCGCTGGTCTCCAGGCCGATTTCTTTTGCGTTTCTAATTAATGGCGGAAAAGTGGTCGCCTCTCGCCGGCCTTCGTCTGCCCTGACAAGGATAGCGTGGGTCACCATAGGAACAATTACGAGGGTATTATCCCAAAGCCTGGTGTTTTTTCAAGGGTTTGGTATTCGGATTGTAAGCGGAGGCGCTGATCTCCTCTCGGGAAGGGAATTCATTACGTGGGCCTACCTCTACCCGCCACTGCTGTCTTCTCCGTGAGAATGAAGGAAATAAATAAAGAAATTAGATTGGTCACAGTGGCACAGCATCTGTGCTTCGGATTCACAGCCGTAAGGTTGGTGATTCGAATCCCTTGAGGGACATTGCCTTGGCCAAGATTATTTACACTAATTGGGTCTGTTTCCGGCGCTGTTCTGCGCTGACGCTCGGTTTTCAGTCAAAAAGCATAAGACAATGATCCCTTCGAGAATTAACTAGTGGAATTACATTTCATTATTTATCTATGTAAACATGATCAGAAAGACAGAGTAGTCTACTTCCAAAAACTTATCAAAATCCATCATACGAAACTAGGGCAAGTCACGGGCAAAAGAAACTGGACAATTAAAGGGAAATTAAAAGGTGGTAGGATAATATATATATATAATTTAAACTTTTGAATTTTTAATTGAAATTAACGTTGAAGGTGGAATTAAACAATTCCTAAAACGTACGTTGCGAGGCAATGCCATTTTGAAACTGAACAGAACGTGCACAGTGTATAAAGGAAAATTGGCTAGATCTAATCCGTGATATGATGCAGCCGTTTGCCTTACTTTACCTACTTGGGTCTCTACGAGAGTCAAATTTTAAAGTGTATCAGTATATACATTTCCACAACCGGACAAGCTACATTAATTTAGAGGTCATTTCTATCAGCATAAAAATCGTACAAATGTATACATCTTCCAAAATGTATTGTTATCTAGAATATATCATAGAATAAACAATATTTGATGAAACAAATTATTAATTGTAGACGATTGGCCAGTGGCCAGATTGGCCACTGCTGGTCTCTAAACCTTAAAACACGAAATATTATTTTTATCACTTTACACCATTAACCGTAACGACAACCTTGGATAATGAGAAGCAGAGAGATATTTGATGGATAATAATATGAAAATTGGTTCTGTGTATGTGACACCATATTCCATGTATAAAACTGATATTTTTTGTTAACCTCAAACAACCACACTCTTCTCTTTTCCCTTTGTTTTTCTCCATTGGTTAATTTCTTCAATAGAGTTTGGAAGTTGTTTCCACTTAGTTTCAGGCAACAGTGGTAGAAGGGTCAGGTTTGTAAGGCACAGGAAGGTCAGAATAGCCCCCGGAGCCCAGGGTACCAACTGGAAGAGCGGTAGCAGGAAAGGGGCGATGATTCCCCCAAGACGGGCAAACATAGCACAGACACCGGTCCCAGCCGTTCTTATCGTCGTAAACATCAGCTCTTGGGTGTGGACGGTGAAGACGTTGAAGCTGGACCCGACGGCAAATTTGCCAAGGAGGAAAAAGGCCGTGGAGACATAGGCCACGTGACTGTTTTGGAACTGGGTGGCGACGAGGCACGTGGAAACCAAGAGGCTCAAGGCGGTAATCGTCATGAATACAAAGACCACGACGCGTCGACCGAAATACACCACCATCAGCATGAACAGCAAGCTGCTAGGTACTTCTAACAAAGCCATGAGGAAGAAATTGAGAAATCTATCACCGGCCAATGTCGATGATGTAAGATACAGGCCGTAGTAAGCTAGGCTATTCGTGAACCAGGTAAAACACGAGATGAGCACGATCATGAGAACGTACCGATTGCGCATGATGGCAATCACTACGGACTTCCCCTTTCTGGTGCCAGTAGCGTCTTCGGGCGATAAAGCACTGCTCTTCTTCGCCTGTCTGATACAAGTCTGAAAGGTTTCTAATACTTCGTCGACATTCTTCCGATTCACCCGGCATGCCCGACGTAATACTCTTTTGGCATCTTCATACCGGCCTTTGGCAAAATACCACACGGGCGTTTCCCGTATAGCCAACGACGCCAAAAAGGTGTGTATCCCAAGAATAGGCGTCGCCAATTGGAGATATCTCCAGCTGCTACCTCTCAAAATGTAAGCAATTCCAGACAGTAACATGACGTTTGTAGACCACCATATGCAGTCCACTGCCCAGAACAATTGCCTGTACTTCGTGACGACCATTTCTGCACCCATCACGCAATGAAGCAAGACCATTCCCCCAGCAGCGACACCGGTGCAAAATCTCAGACTTATCGCCGCATAAATATTCGGCGCGAATACTAGACCGAGCTCACAGAGATTCAACACACCTACGTCCAGCATGTAGAAATACTTCCGGCCGTAACGATCTGCAAGGGATGTTGTAAAGATCGAGCCCACTCCCAGGCCCACAGTAAACATGGCCTGTAGAAGGGCGACGACTCCACGTTTTCCACACACCAGATCCCATTCCGTCACAAACGAACTGTCTTTACCCCCTGCGTATGAGTAGCCACCAAAACAATCCGTAGAAGTCACTTCCTCTTCTTTGCCACTGCTCATTGACGTTAAGGTTATTTCACAAGAACCATACTTAACAGTGGTTGTGTTGTCATCAGGTAGATTGTGCTGTTGCTTTAGTTCTGTCTCGTTGACCTTTTGGCATACGTGGTCAGGCTCGTAACCTATTCAGAAAGATATGAAGACAGCATATTAAAAACCATTTTTCAACGTAAAAAAAAAGTTGTGCCTAGATCTTGTAAGATAAATTCCAGTTAAATTTTCTGGGGAAAGAGAAAGAAAAATAATTCCAGAATAAATAAAATGAAATAAAATTGAAAGAGATTTATGGAGGGCCCAAGACATAATATGGCAGGCCACTATTAATCGACCATTTGAGGTGGAAATGCGTGGGTAAAAGATGTTGAAGGATTAGGCATTATGTAACACAAAAATCATAGACAACATCATGCCATTATTGTGACAAGGCAATCAGCGCCTAAACAACGTTGACACCAGCACCTGACCTGTGGACAGTTGTGGGCCTGTTTTCGACGTGGATGCAACTTTGAGGCTTATCAAAAATTGAAGACCGAACTGGTAGGTTATATATTATGACAACATAACATTCAGATCTGACAAACACATTTTCATTGAGTGCAAAGAATTTTGACATGCTGGTTGTTTGTTTTTATTTCGTTTTTCGTTTCTTTTAAATTTGTTTTTATTTTGAGTCTTTCTTTAGTTTTTGATTTTTTTTTTTTTGTTTTAGTCTTTTATTTGTGTGTTGTTTTTTGTTTTTGTTTTGTTGTTGTTGTTGTTTGGGTTTTTTTTTACTTTTATTTGGGTTTTGGTTTTCTGTGGTTGTTTTGTTTTGTTTTTATTGATGTTGGTTTTTGTTTGTTTGTTGTTTTGTTTTAGTTGTTTTTTTGGTGTGGTTTCTATATTTTTGACTTATTTATTTTTCTTTGCTTTTTGGTTTTATTTAGCTTTTGAGTGTTAGCTGAAAACAGCAGAGGACTCATTGGACACTTGGAGATTTATATTGCATATATAATCACTTTTTCTTCTGTTTCTACGTGCGTTCCGTCATTTAAAAAAAAACAACAATTGAATTTACTGTGTGCCTTCGACACATGTAGCTCTTATGTTTTGCTATCATGGTCCTGGCCAAGATTCGTGTTCTTCTTCGGCAAGTTCATTGTGCTGTTATTAGTTTCTATTTTCAATTGAAAGTGTTTTGTTGCTTGCTTTTGTTTTATTGTGTTTGTTTTCCTATGTGTTCGTTGTTGTTGGTTGTGGTTGATTATTATTTTCATTATCATTATCATCATCATTATTATTATTGTCATTACTATTATCATCATCATCATCATCATCATCATCATCATCATCATCATCATCATCATCATCATCATCATCATCATCAT
>JBCHJU010005239.1:0-12298 GCA_039654505.1 Plocamopherus imperialis | reverse complement strand
TCTCTTTTTCTCTCTTTCTCTCTCTCTCTCTCTCTCTCTCTTTCTCTCTCTCTCTCTCTCTCTCTCTCTCTTTCTCTCTTTCTCTCTTTCTTTATACATTCATCCTGGGGATTTGTGACTTTATAATGGATTTTTAAGCTCTTGTCACATTTTACATTGTCCATACATGGTATTTATAGGTTTTTGTTTTCTTCATCCCACAATAAATAATCATTAAAGACTGAGAGAAGGAAAGTCCTTTGTGATTCATAATGAAATACATAAAAAATAGATAAAGTCCATTCAAAATGATATATTTTCATCTAGATGGTAAACAGGACTTAAAATAAAATCACATCGTCACAGTTCATCGTGCCTATTCTGAACGTTTTCTTTGATATGTCGTATCTTTCCATGAATTGATTTTAATCTAGGGAACGTTTCAACATGAAAAGTCAACCTGATAAAGTGCGCTCAGTCTCACAGTCACTGGAACACCTGTCTGATGAGGTAAGTGTTGCTTTCACTGGGTTTTAAGATTTAATGTGGTGCATGACCAATGTCAAAGATGGTGAATAAAATATAACCATAGCAGATCTGATAATAAAATCTGGCCCTACTATGGTGTTTGATTGCCTACCACATAATGTTCCCCTATGCAAATTGTCAGCCTTTTTGTGAATCATAGGTATTCTCTTATTAGAAAGCTATTTCACAAACAGAAAACAGCACATAAAGACTGAGTGCTGAACTGGTAATTGGGAAGTGATTGAAAGAGTGCAGTTCCACAAGGTTGTATTTTTGGTTCCTTGTTTAATATTTTCATAAATGACATTTTTTTTTTTTTGTTAAAAAAGTACTCTTTACAATTATGCATGTGACAATATGTTATCTTACAGTAACCCAGATTTTGATACGCTTGTTAAGATCTATGAACAAGCATGCAATGTGTTCACTGTTGGTTTCACACTGCATGCAAGCAAATCCTGAAAAATTTTAAGTGCATGGAATAAGAAAACGAGCATTTCCAAACACTCAACTTTTAGAATCTATTCAGTCATACCATGTTATATGGAGAGACTGTTAAATTATGAACTAGGAATTGACAATGAATTGAAATTTGATTTTTATGTAAACAACTGACGGAGGGGAAAGAAAAGATAACACAATTAGATTATTGGGATGTGAAGCGCTTGTAATTACCTGCCCTTTAGACAATCGACACATCGGGCCTAACTCCTTCGTGTTATACCAACGATAGACCCAACATTAAATAGCTGGGCCCAATGTGTTGAAAACCGCATTGCATCCCTGGTAATATGAATATGGCTTGAGCTACACGTCCCATTATAATTTTTAATTTTGGTAAAAAAAAAAACTTATGGGTTTACCCAAAAATTTCAGTCAGTTGTATTTTTATATCTTTATTCTTTTTGTACACGTATCAGAACATGTAAAGCCTAAGAAAACCAAGAATAATGATATTTTTTATTTGATGTGAATCAAAAGTGTTAACCCAAGAAAAGCGCCCGTCCTTCATAAAGGATGGCCGTTGACGTACCTTTGGCTCGGGAAAAGCTGTCGTGTTATATGAAGGACATCGGCCCTCACCTTTTATGGTCAATGACCCGGAAGTACTAGTAATTATAAATATAAATGGTAGCCAATGGCTGTGCAAGTTACTTTAATCTTCTAGCCCATAGACAAGCTGTGTAATTGATAGTCAAAGACAGTGGTTTCCCCATTACTATTTAAGCATACATGTTTAAACACTGTTTTATTTGAGTTAGATACATTTTGTCAATTTGTTGTTCTATTATTATGTAGAAGTATGGCTGCAACTTTTACGTTCTTTCGAGCATTTTATCACCTGTTTAGTCTTACAGCAACAATATCAAGCTTACAAGTAAATTCTCACTAAGTCCCTCTGCCAACCCCACATGTGTAAAACCAACCACGCCATCATTTACACAAGGCACTTCCTAAACATGATGATGGCTTCTAGGGTTAAGAATTTAGTGTTGTGCCCTTTTCAAAGTTTTCATTTCTCTCTGCAGTTTCCTTTTTTTTTGGTACGCCTAAAAGAGATCACTTCCACTTTGGATGACCGAGTGACATGGAAGGAATGGAAATATCTTTTTAAAATGGCTACATCAAAAGTGGTGAGCACTTTACATTTGATTTGATCATACATAAGCAATTCATAAATAATGTAGACAGAACTGCCTAAGGTACGCATTTTGCGTATTTTGTCCCGCATGACCGTTGAAAAATACGCAATCGCAGGCCCCCTCCAAAATACGCATACACCTCGCATTTCAGGAAAAAAGTGGCTTTCGAATTTTTAATTGGGAAAAAAAAATTCCAATACGCAGCCAACGATGTGGTTTCTCGGCGATCATCGGCAAATAAGAATCGGCACTCTTGGATTTTTAGTATTGCTGAACTTCAGGGTTTCCAGCAGGTCGGGAATTTTTTCTGAATCAAAATATTCAAGGTCGGGAAAATCGGGAATTTTTGTGTTTTGCGTTTACTGATACAAGTCGGGGTTTGGTTCGTGGCAATTCGGCACTCTTGGATTTTTAGTATCGCTGAACTTCAGGGTTTCCAGCAGGTCGGGAATTTTTTCTGAAATATTCAAGGTCGGGAAAAGCGGGAATTTTTGTGTTTTGCATTTACTGATACAAGTCGGGGTTTGGTTCGTGGCAATTCCGTATTTTTAATTTATATTTCACCTAGTCGTTTTAGAGATTAACCAGCTGTTCACTGCCATCCATCCCCCCCCCCCCCATTTCAAAGACTGCACCGTCCAATCCCAACTTTGTGATAACGCTGACCCGTAAGTGCCGGCCAAAACCAGCCGTGGGGAAAGCAAACGTCAAACTTTTAATCTGTAGGGTGCTCATTGTGTCAGTATTTTTTCTTTGAAATTGCTGTGTTTTGACTCCAGCGTTTGGATTTTTCACTAGGCCAGGTCTGTGGAAGATCTGGATCTATTATCTAGTCTAAGTAGAATTTGTTTATCAAGTGCTTAAGTTGGCAATATTCAAATAGAGTGAGAAAGTTTGCCTTTGAATTGAATTCTTCTTCTTCTTCTATGCCTCTCAGCTCCCCATGGAGCACAGGCCATTAATAAATGCGTTCCTCTTCCTCCTCACCTCTGTAGGATTAGATAATCTATGTCAAATTAAAAGTGGATAAATAGCACCTAGTTGCACTCTTCTTTGCCACCATACTTTGTGAGTTTGTGGGAGAGAGTTGTTTTTGTTTTTTTGGGTTTTTTAAATTTATTTATTTTGTTGCTGTTGTTGTTTATTGTGTGTGTTTATGATTTAGTGTGTAGAAGAACTGGAGGGATAAAAACTATTTTAAATGTGCTTTCTGAGTTGTTGTTTTTTCTGGGGGTTTTTTTGTTTGTTTTTTGTTTCTTTGGGTTCTTTTTTTTTTATTTAAATAACATGCCATTTGGCTTGAAAGGCATTACTTGTAAAGTTGGTTTTAAAATTTTCTGCGAGTTTTTATCACGTACGTACGTTGTTACTCCAAACACAATAGAAAATACACACTCAACTGGCTGAAAATAAGCGCTGGGTCATGAGAGGGTAGGCAGCTCTGTGTAGACATTTCAATTATGAAAATTAAGTCTCAGGAAAATGAGACAGGATTTTTAGGGTGATTTCTTTTTTACCAAAATTGTGAAATAAAGATAAAGAAAAGGACAAATTTGAAAATTCAAATAAGAAATCTTTGCTGTCTCTGAGGTTTTTTAAATGTCAATGTTCCTGTCCTATGAGTATTATCAGTAATTCAGTTCATGTATATTTATATTAAGAGGTTTTCCCTCTTGATCTTTCAGTCTTGGGCCCTTGGAAAAGTGCAAACAAATCGTGAATCTCTTCATCCAATGGTGAATGAAGTTTGTGAAATCATCGGAAGTGAACAGTTTATTGCATCTCTTGTCACACTGGGATTAAAATCACCTCAAGGTGACTCTGAGTCAGGCATTCCTTCCGATTCCTCTGTCTCGGCGCCTGAGGGATGTGCTAGTCCAACAAAATATGCTCAAGTATGAAATGTTTCATGCTATGTTGAGATTGAGATTTATTCTGTAAGGTCCATTTGTTACACCTCTTGATTTTCTCACATACTATATATTAATTTACTTGAAAATACTCTTTACCTAAACGTGACCTAATTATTTTACCTTCCTGTTTATTGTTGTCATCGCATCAAAAATCATAAATGTTGCAGTTCTTTTTTTCTGCTCCAGACTTGTTTTTCTTTCAACACTATTCTTTCGTAGCATTCAATTTCTTATCATAAAGATTTATGTGATAAAGTTTTAGAAATGATTTTTTTTTTTTTTTTTTTTTTTTTTTTTTTTTTTTTTTTTTTTTTTTTTTTTTTTTTTTTGGCTCACATTTTCATTTTTCACTTCAACTTTAGCAGTTTAGTCCCAAATCACAATAAATGAAATCAGTTTCATACAAAATTAAGCAACAGCTTATTTAATCTTTCCTTCATTTTTTTGTATTTTTTACAGCTTACTTGTGTGCAATCCTTGTGTATGCCTCCAAATGCCAGCAAAAGTGCCACTGGAAAGAGAGCTCTTGAGCTGTTTAGGGATAAAACGGAAACAGACATGGTATTTGAAGTCATAAATATACAAGGTAAGGCTGATGTACTATTTATTATTTTTTGTTTATGTTGTCCAGGCACTTAAAGGTTTTTAACCTATTGCTCTATGTATTTGATATGATAGTAATGTATGGAGAATCTATGATCTTTTTTTTTTTCTCTTGATTTGTTTTGAGCATGTTCAGTTATACTTTGTTTTGTACCAATTTCTTTTTACAGAGGCTGGTGACATTGTCATTGATCATACAGATGAAATAAATGACTGTGCTGGTGCAGTTGGAGGTTGTTTACCAGTAGATAAAACCAAAGATGAAGAGAAAGAAACAGAGATTGTGGAAATCGGTGCACACAGAGTTATTGTATCAGCAAGATGTGACTGGTTCAGGCGGGCTCTGCTCAGTGGCATGAAGGAAGCAATAGACAGGTATGTTCAATAGTCAAAGTTTTTGGCTATTGTTGGGTTTTTTTATTTGTTCAATTTCAGGTTTTGTTTGCATTATCAACATTTTTCCCGATTACTTTTTCATGGTTTTATCCTGTTGTTTTCCATACAATTCTAAATGGCCACGGTATTTTGTTTGTTTCTTTTTGTGTTAGAAATATCATTGAATTTAAAATGTGGGCATATTTTTTTGTGATTTCTCTATTAAAAAACAAAACATTTTATTTTATATTTATGTATAAATATATATATATCTATAATAATATATATATATAATATAGATATAGATATAAAATTATGTGTGTTTGTGTGCAACGTGACTGAATTTCTTTTTTTCTCCTTCAGAAAAATTGTTATTCATGATACACAGCCAGAACTGTTTTTGCGCTTTCTTGAAGCCTTGTATTCAGGTCGTTTAGACACATCTGACCTTAGTGTCGAACAGCTTGCAGATATGATGACTCTTTGTGACAGATATGAGGTAATTGTTGGTTCTTTGTTTTGAATTGCTGCTACCCTGCTCGTACCAACATTTATTCTTATATGTTTTCGCCAGAAAATGAAAAGAATCAGAACAACTGCAAAGTTAGGAGCGTAAATAATGATTTGAAATATTATCCATATGTCTGACACCATTAATGTTTGACTGCTTTTGTCATTCGAAATGTATTTTCATTCAAGAAAGCTTTAGCGCTTTTCACTTTTCTCCTTCTTTGATTATTGACATTTTTATTGATTGCATGTTGTGGGCACATGGTTAATTATGGACATTGAACAAATCTACTGATTGATTGGTGATGGACATTGAACAAATCTACCGATTGATTGGTGATGGACATTGAACAAACCTACCGATTGATTGGTAATGGACATTGAACAAATCTACCGATTGATTGGTGATGGACATTGAACAAATCTATGCATTGGTGATGAACATTGAACAAATCTATGAATTGGTGATGGACATTGAACAAATCTACTCATTGATTTGTGCAATGGCTTAGTTTTTTGTTTCATATATGTATGGCTGCTTCGACTAAACTTTCAGAAACATTGATGTGTTTCTACTTTTTTTTTCCCTTTAGATGGATGTTATGAAACAGATCTGCGAGTTTCAATTGAAATTGCACCTTGATGAAGAAAATGCCTTATACTTGTTGAATCTAGCAGATCATCTGAACAGTAAAGAGCTCAGGGTACGGCTTTTGGTTCTCAGTCTGGATTATTTTTTTGTGACCTCTCATAAATATCAGATAATTGGTCTTATGCTTTGCAATATTATTTATTATATTCAAATGGGGGTGACGGGAGGGCAGTTTTTCCATTATTACATGGCAACAATTTGTGTTTGTGATGAACTTTTGAACGCTTTTAGCTCTTAGTTCCTCATCACCTGAGGAGTTGCTGGATATAAATGATTATAATCAGCAGGCAAAATGAAGAGATGAGATTTGTAAACGATTAAAAAGAAAGATTGATGAACATACAAAAAAAAGTCAGGAAAGCTGTTTTCACAAATTTTTCGAGATTTATGCCATAATTGTATAAAAAAGAGAAAAAAAAAACAAAACAAGTTGACCTACAAATAAAGATGATTGAACAACATGTTGATAAATATATATCAAGCAAAATAAGCAAAATAATGGCAATGTTAACCTGATGCAGTTCAATACACCACCCGCTTGAATAGAATGATTCAAATGTTATGGGATATTAGTCTGCTTTTTGTTTTGTTTTTTTCTTCCTGTTTTTCTTTTTTTTTTTTTGGGGGGGAGGGGGGGGTTAGCAGTTGATATACCACTTTTGCACTTATTGATCTTAACACCAAGAAAGAAAAAAAAGGAAAAGTACTGTAATAATAGTCTGAAGCCAACTTTCTCCTCAGCTGGCAGTCAGCATGGTGTTGCTCTTCTTTATTTTATTTTTATTTTTTATGCATGTCTTGTCCTTTCAGGACTCAGCCTTGAATTACGTAGCAGAGCACCAGGACATCACTGACAGTGACCTGTATGATGAAATGCCTGACCATTTGAAAGATGAAGTGCAGCATGCCATTGTGTGGCAAGGGTAATATACATAATAACTAGCTGGGTAACCGTTAGATGAACGGTTTCAGATGGGTGAAATAAAGATTTGATTAGTAGGTAAAATGAAAGAAATACCTAAAGCGTGAAGAATATTCACCAGACAGATTTGTTTGAGGAACAGCTTTAAAATGGGCTTCATCGGATCTATAAGTAGATCAATATCTAGATCTGGGTTAGCCTAGGCCTAGACCTAGAGGAGACTGTTTATACCGGACTCAGAACCAACCGAAACCACCATCAATAGAATAAGATATTACCCCCAAACACCTAAAAGCGTCCATACACAAGAAAAACAAATAACAAATAAAACAAAAACAAAAGGAGAAAAAAAACCTCAAATATTATAATATTGTTATTTCTCGCATGTCTTTTTGACAATGAAACTGAAACTCGCTCACAACTTTCATTTCTTCTTATATTCTAGATCTAGATCTCAATCTATGTCTATAAATTTAGACGTTTAGATCTAGTCTTGGCTAAATCTGCCTAGGTCTAAAGCTAATCTAGATTCTCTCTAGATATATAATACATGGATCTAGATACGTCTACAATGCTGACCAAAGCAACAACAGTTTGTTTTATTTTAATGTTATATTTTTTTTATTTTTGCCTGTGGAACTTGAGACCTAGATCTAGAATCTAGATCTACAGTTGCGGTACTTATCTTTCGACAAATAGAAGCTGCTGGCAAATAGGCTATTAGGCTAAATAGCCGAGGCCTACAGCCTATCGCATGCCAAATAGTTGCCATAATGTTCCATCGATACCAGCTTCGACTGCGATGCTGTAGGCTACTGCATGTTTATCCTATAAAAAGGAGAATTTGATCATGTTTCCAACATCTTTGACTGCAAACTTACAATTTGATAAGAATGCAGTAGGTTGAATTGTGTGGAATTTATTAATGAGGTGCATTACAAATTATTTGGTCAAATACTCAGTATCAATCAATTCTTACATCTACTAAAATCCATAGAGTGCTCGATAGTACCTAAAATCGTACTCAACCAATAAGGCTTAGGCCTAGGCCTATTTTCTAAAGGGTTTGATAATCCTAAAAATATGGATGGATAACACCTGGGGTTATTGTGGAACAAAAAAATACCAAAATAGAACAACGGTGAATATGGAGTTGTAACTAAATAAACACACATATCAACCATAGATAATATACCACACAAAAGTTGAAGTCTTGGAGTTCAAGGATTGTGGAATATAAGGTGGCGCAAATTTCAAAGTCCTCAATTATATATAGTTTAGATAACTCGCTTTAATATGTTTTATATATAATATGTTTCATGAACTTTGATTTTTGACCATGAAAATGGATTTTCCTTATATTTTAATGAATACCTTGAGCTGCTGAATAATTTGTTTTGGAAAAACCTACAAATTTTATTGTCACTCTTTTTAAGATACAGTCCTACCAAGTCCTTTGTCTCAGTGATACATCATTACCATTGTTTTACAGACTTGCCCCACACAGTCAGTCTGGCAAAGGAAGTCAGCACTGTGGTACATCCAGTTCCGTTTCCAGTCTTAGTGAATTGGATGAAATGATAGGAAGCGTGAATCTTCAGGATGGGGTAAATGTAAGTACAAAGGCCTTCTTTTCTTCTCTTTGTTGTGCTCTTTAAATGAAACAAGTAACTCGTCCATCATGGAATTTTCTTTTCATGTTAATTCAAGTAATAACAAACTAGGTGCATAACAAATGAGCCCATAACTGACCACTCGTCTTGATTTGTCCTCAAGTACTGAAAAGATCAAAATCCTGGAACATACAAAAGTTCTACCACATTTATTTGTCAGTCACAATTCAGGAGGTGGCATTCAAAAGAAGACTATTATTTTTCTCTTTTATGTACTTGTCTTTTAGAATGATTAAGTCAATAAATTCCTTTTTTTTTGTATGAAGTGTTATATTGATGGCAAGCAGTGTTGTTGTAATTTGCTTTCCTGCTATTGCTACTGGTAATGTCATTAGATATTGATGTGTTGAGTTGTCATGTTGTCAGCTTATTTGATTATCTGTTTCTTAGGGCAAATAAATCTACCATATTATATGTATATTAACTCAATCAGCACAGAGCAACGACTCAAGTCATCGAGTGATGACTCAGTCGTCACCTGTCATCGATCCATTCAATGGCCTTGTGAAGAACACTAAATTTATATTTCCCTGATTTAGCTTTTCGTTTTGCTTGATTATAGTTTTGACTTAGTGTGTGGAGAAGGAATTTCCGTTTCGCTTTCGTATTTGAGCGTCTCGTGAGCAAAACTTCTCAACTTTTGTTATTTACGTAACTGATTATAACTCACATCTCGAATTCAGTTGACAATCAAAAAAAAAAAAAAGCCAGTTACCAATCATTGCATGTATCAAATGAAATTTAAATGGTATCCTTCAAACTTACCACCAAATAGATTACACCAGACCTTTACCTGCAGAGATAGATCTAAGTGGTACCAAAGAAAGTGTTTTGTTTTGCCTTGTTTGTTTTTTCCTATATGACTGTCAAAAACACATATCTTCTCTCAATGACTACACATCTTATTTCTTGTTGCAGAAATAGAAAGCCCATATAATACCTTTTCATTTGGTACCAAATATGTTGTACAGTGCAACACGCGTTCATCGAACACACATTAGTCTAACTCACAGATTCCTCGAACAAATTGCAATGTCCGAAATATTTTCCTTTAATTTCTATATATTTTTTCATGCAGTAGTCGAACTCGTTCACGGATCCCTCGAACTATTTGCCTTCTGCTTAAGCTGTGCAAGCAATTTTCCCAATCTTACTGATTAGTTTGAAAAGCCCACAAGGCTTATCCGATGACTAAAATAGCCCGAGCCGTGTTGATGTGCCATATACAAGTTATATACAACAGCATCAGTAGTTTGAAAAGCCCACTAATGGTACTACATGTAATACTAGCCGGTGATTAACAATGGTTCTCATTGTGTTGATGTATCGGTACCGTATACGCCTGCATCAATTGTCTGAAAAGGCCACTAGTACTAGTCGGTGACTAAAAACAGCACATTCGATGCTGACGTTTGCATGCGATAGTGTAGGCTACCTAACGCTACTCGCGTAACACAATAGGCCTTGGCTAGCTGTAACCCATTTCAGTAGTGTAGTAATTACACTCATATTACACTCATCCGACCATGTATAAGAAGAAGAAAAAACAACAACACAAAACAAACAAAACAAATCGAATTAAAGAAAACTCTTGGTGGTGAAAACATCGGTAATAGACCAGGCATGCATTGGTTTTGCTCGAGTTCAGACAGCAATGGCCATAACTATAATAATATTACATCCTATAGGGCTTTTCCTGTGTCTTATATAGTGTTTCATGTATTGCTCGAATCACGGATTTCTCGAACTATTCCTGCTGTCCGAACGAGTTTGACACATGCGTGCTGCACTGTATATAAAAATGTCAATGTAATCAGGCGTCGTACTGGTAACTACCACCCTCCCCCAGCACCCAAACGGCAAAGACAGCTTAAGTCCTGCATTACTGCAATACCGTAATTTCGCTCCATATCGAAGATATATTCGCATGAAGTTTGAAGATATCGGAGACATCTTTTCCCAAAAGACTTACTTATGAACACTTGAAAATGTTTTAAAAGGATGCTTCGGTCAGGAATGGCTTTGATTCGCGATACTCATTCGAATAATGTTAATGTCTTATATGATTGCAATGCACTGTCGATTTCTCACATCCAACCCTTGTGCACGTCATACTTCAATAAAGTCGTTTCCCATGTACCGGAAAATGATTCCCACTTTGAATACATGGAAAAATGTCACCCACTAACGTACCCACCAGCATAGCGGAGATTTAAGACCCTTGGTTGGATGATCTTTATTTCAGTTTGTCTACTTAAAGTGTTACAAGAAGAGAGCTGAAAAAGCAAATCATGATTTACCATGAGAAGATCCACCAAATAGTTCCAAATGACTGCTTCTGGAATATTGTGATTTTCTTCACTGAAAGCACTGACACTGAAAAGAGGAAAGAGACAAGTTGTTTTATCTCAGGAAGGAAAATTCTTGATATCAGACAGGACCTCTACACTAAAAATAACATTTAAAACACGTGAATGGAAAAAAAAAATGAGGAACCTGCCACCAGCATTCAATCTGTTAAAAATCTGAGGATGAGGCAAGATTGTACTTGATTAAGAGCTATATTATATCTCATGAATTGTATAAAGCCAATAAAATATCTTTTGAGGCATCAGAAATAAGGTCACAAACCTCATTTTACAGAGTTCTGTTTGAATGTAGAGATGCCCCCTCTCCTCCCAAGCCTTGATAAACTTGACACAGTTCGGGTGGTTTGGCAACATTTCATGTTTGGCAACCTCCTCCATCTTTCTTGCCCTGATAAGGATGTACAGCCAGACTTTTCAATACACTCAAAATACAATAAATACACTTAAAATACAATAACAACTGCAAGCCTGTCACAAATATGATATTATAACTATGACTTGATACAAAAAATTACATGGGACTTACTAACTTATCATTCAATTTAATCAAGCCTGCACTGTGGGGATCGAATCCCTGACCTTTCGCTTATACTTATAGGTTAACTAGCAAGCAAGGTGGCCCGCTCTACGAATGGGTAATTTAGAATCAAGCAGCACATTAGGCTATGATAATTTGACTGCAAAAACACCTATGAGACACTTAATCTATGTAGATGTAGAATCTAGATCTAAGATGCAGATTCTAGATAGATCTACATATTTTAGATCAATTACCTCTAATAGTTTGTTCATACGGACCGAAAGTTTTGTTTTTTTTTTTAAGCCTAGATCTAGTTAAGCATTATAAGTGATACCAAGTCACACAATTGCTGCCAGTACTGTACCTGAGAGCCAGTATCACTGGAATCACCAACAGTAAGTGAATACCAAAGATAGGCTGAACTTAGATCTACTGATTAAGTTACACACAAAGGCAGTGAAAGACAAAACGGATTCAGTCACTTTTATATATTATTATTATTTTCTAGATATCTAAATCTAGATCAGGGTTCGTCAAAAAGCTTATACACTACTAGAGTCAGAACTCGTGACGTCATCCACACAAACGAATGGAGACAGCGTGTGCCGAAT
>JBCHJU010005128.1:0-12299 GCA_039654505.1 Plocamopherus imperialis | reverse complement strand
CTTACATGTTTGACCTCAAGCTCAGGTGAATTTAGCATTGGCATCGTGCCTGTTTCTTGTATATATATATATATTAACTTCCTCATTGGCTTTCTGCTCACCCTTGACTCAGGACTTTGCCTTATTGTAGACTCAGAAGAGTAGTGCCGTTGTGACATTGTCCAAGTCTCTCCATATCTGTCTGGACTGTGAGCTAGGGTTCGTCTTTTTAGCATGCTAGCAAAAAGCAAAAGATCTGTCTGACAATTTCCCAGTATTTTCATGCTATTTCATCCTTTGTTTTCCTTTAGAGATGTACTTTATAAAAGGCCTTTTTTATCATGTCACATGACCATACCATTCTATGAGTTCTCTTATCTGAATTCCGTTCAGCAGATCATTGGGAGGGCTAGAAAAGACGAGCTGAGTGTCTACCACCCCCATCCCCTCTCTCTCTCACACAGGCACACACACAAAAAACCCCCAACTTGACTTACTTACTCTGATGCAAAGGAAGAACAGCAATTTGAATTGCCCATTTTTGGGTCCTGACAGCAAAGTTGAGATACTTATTCGTGTTTTTTTTTTCATATTGTTTTTACTAGCTTCAAATTGGTAGCATTCCCATCTAAAGTCAGTCAGTTTCATATTTTAAAAATGGCCTTTGAAAGCAACAACTACCTTCATTTTAGTGAAATATTGTAAAAACAAAAAAACAAAACCATAGTATTTTCATTGCTCCTTATGTATGTCAGGAAAATGTTAAAATAATCCATGTCTTCAAGCACAGTTATTTATATTTTTATTTTCTCTCATTGTGAAAGGAATTGGAAATACAGCCTCTATTTTCAGTGGATTGCAGTCACCAGAATATCCCTTCATAAGACCTAGCATCATCTTCTTGATCTTAGCTATAATTTTCTCTTTTGCTATCCGTGGTATTCTGAATAAGTTCAAAATAATCTTCCTCATCTCTCAGTTTGTTCTAAAATGCTAAAAGTAGATTATTCATGCCCATATCCATTCTAAATCTAACAACTGGAATGGCTGTGAAAGACTTACAGCTCTTTCATCAAGGCAAATGAAACCTAGCAACGTTTTCACTTAAAATTGTCTAGCTCACTGCCATTCTTAATCTATTTTAAACAGGGCCACTTTTATCAGCCTGGAAAATCAGGTGGCCAGATGAAAGTTGATATTTGACAGAAATAGATCAAGTGTCTACATCGTCCAACCAGAAATAAATAGATCAGGTGTCTACATCTTCCGACCAGAAATAAATAGATCAGGTGTCTACATCTTCCAACCAGAAATAAATAGATCAGGTGTCTATATCTTCCAACCAGAAATAAATAGATCAGGTGTCTACATCTTCCAACCAGAAATAAATAGATATGGTGTCTATATCTTCCAACCAGAAATAAATAGATTAGGTGTCTATATCCTCCACCCAGCAATAAACAGATCAGGTGTTTACATCTTCCAACCAGAAGTAAATAGATCAGGTGTCTATATCTTCCAACCAGAAATAAATAGATCAGGTGTCTCCATCTTCCACCCAGAAATAAATAGATCAGGTGTCTACATCTTCCAACCAGAAATAAATCGATCAGGTGTCTATATCTTCCACCCAGCAATAAATAAACCAGGTGTCAGCATCTTCCAACCAGAAATAAATAGATCAGGTGTCAGCATCTTCCAGCCAGAAATAAATAGATGTTTACATCTTCCAACCAGAAATAAATAGATGTTTACATCTTCCACCCAGAAATAAATGAATTATGTGTCTAAATCTTTCACTCAGAAATAAATAGATAAGGTGTCCACATCTTCCAACCAGCAATAAATAGATCAGGTGTCAGCATCTTCCAACCAGAAATAAATAGATGTCTACATCTTCCAACCAGAAATAAAAAAATGTCTCCATCTTCCACCCAGAAATAAATAGATCAGGTATCAGCATCTTCCACCCAGAAATAAATAGATCAGGTGTCTACATCTTCCAACCAGAAATAAATAGATCAGGTGTCTACATCTTCTACCCAGAAATAAATTGATTGTCTATATCTTCCACCCAGAAATAAATAGATTGTCTATATCTTCCACCCAGAAATAAATAGATGTCTATATCTTCCACCCAGAAATAAAAAGATTGTCTATATCTTCCACCCAGAAATAAATAAATGTCTATATCTTCCACCCTAAAATAAATAGATAAAGTGTCCACATCTTCCAACCAGAATAAAAAAATGTCTCCATCTTCCACCCAGCAATAAATAGATCAGGTGTCAGCATCTTCCAACCAGAAATAAATAGATGTCTCCATCTTCCACCCAGAAATAAATAGATATCTCCATCTTCCACCCAGCAATAAATAAGTCAGGTGTCTGCATTTTCCAACCAGAAATAAATTGACTATGTGTCTACATCTTCCAACCAGAAATAGATAGGCCATAAGTAGGTTTTTGCAATTTTATCTGCTTGTTTAATTTTCTTTTCTCAGAATTCTTGGCATGAAAGATGGCGATGTGAAAATTCAGTCTCAACCAAAATTTTCTCTGACAACTGACAATGAATCACCTGTGGTATGAAAATTTGCTTTCGAAATGCAATATTTTTTCATTTAAAAAAAAAAAAATCTTAAATCAAATAAACAGTGCTGTACAGGGTTCTCAAATACATCAAGGTTTTTACTTGGCACACCCTACCCAGCCCTGTTCTTTTGTTTTACATGTGTATACATTATTTGACATACATGAAAATCCACTTGAGCTCCCACCTTCATTTATCTTTTGCTGTTTCATAGATCTACATCTATGTGTAGCATAATAGACTCTCACTCTATTATAGTGAAAATGAAGCCAATATTTTATATTTTCCTCTATGCTCTTCCACCAACCCATGCCCAAAAATAAGTTATTGAAGGTAAGTTGGCACATTTTTTATATACTGCACCAATGTTGAAGGGTGTAAGATTTTGCATTGCATTTACATTATTATTTTGTTAACAACAAAAATAATGTCTTTTTTTTTCACTCACTCTTTTTTTTTTTTTTTAATATATTTCTCCCGGGTTTTTACATTTTTATTTTGTTTTTAGGTATGTGATGTCAAGTATAGTATTGTTCAGCACACCTCCCTTCAAGTTCAAGGAATATAAAGTTTGAAAACTTAAAAATCATCTCTAAAAAAGGGTTGACCCATTACCAACATTTCTATGTTCTAAATTTGGAGTGTACACTTTCTGTGTGTGGCCAACCTATTACATTGAAGGTAAGTTGTAAATTATGGTAAGTTGGGGAAAAGCTGTTGTAAGTTGTAAGCTATTGCAAGTGAAAAGCACATTGCTCAAAAGTACATCTGAGTTGTGTCAATTTGGTTTGGCAAGTTGCGGAAATGTTTTGAATTGTGGCAAGTAGGCCTACGGAAAAATTATCCTAAGTTATAAAGTGAGGCTGGTGATAGGCGTAAATTTATTTTTATTTTATTTTGACATTTTCTAAATTTTGTGTTCTTTTTGTATATCCATCTCTTCATTTAGTGCAAGACACCTCCTTTTGCTGTATATACTACAGGCAACCAGCTTCATGCATCAGCAGGATCCATCATTTGGCATATCTTCAGTCAGGAGGTAGTCTCTAAATCTGCAATTTTCATTTTAGACAATGGTCATCGTTTATGATAAAAAATATAAAAAAAAACCTGCTAGAAATTATTTTTCTTTAGATTTCCCTTTTTGGCCTGAGTTCTGAAATTGCACACATCAATAGTTTTTACTGATTAGCATCGACCTAAATTTTTAGTAATCTAATCTTCTTGTCACATACTTTGAAATAACAGGGTATTAATTATATTATTAGTCAGCCCACTTTCAACTTGGTAACTGCAATTTGACTTCCTGTAAAAAAACAACAACTTGAGGCTCACTGCCTGATGTGGTAAACCTTGACTTGTTAAAGCCAATATAAGCCATTAAATTAAAGACTAGTCCTTTTTTAAGCCTTTTGGCTCATAGGGTGTAGCATATGTCTTAGTCTAGTCTTAGTCTTCATAAAAGCTGACAAACTCAGATAGCTGAGTATTCTTGTCAATGCGCCTAAAGTACCATACTTTATTATTCTAGTATTTTAATGTTTATATGGTACATAAGTTTCTGCTTGAAATCTTCTGTATCTTTACTGTACTTTACAATGGTAGAGAGTTTATTCCGCAATCTGAATGTATTAGGGAAATATGAATATAAATGGCTATTTACGTTTGATGAAGGCAGTGTAAATGTTTGAACACCAGATCTTGTGCGGCATTTCTCATATTGAATTCTTCTAGTGGTAATATTGTTTGTCCATTATTGCCTTGGAAAGAAAAGTAACTTTATTTCTAGCTCTTTCTTCTTTGAGGGGTATCCACTGTAAATTATCCATATTTATTTTTGTTTTGCCTGTTGTAGAGTTATAGTTATTGGTAACAAATCTACCTGCTTCTTTTATACTTTCTCTAACTCATCTATTTGGTTTTGACAATGTGGATCCCATACACATCCTCTATACTCTAAGTTTAGTGGTTACAAAGTTTTTGTAGCATTTATCTTTGACATGTTGTGGACAGTCATTAATGTTACATTTTAAGAATGCTAATAGGCTATTTGCTTTCTTACATATTGCATGGTGTTGGTCTTTCCATTATAGCTTATTATCAGCTCTTTGTAGTTTTTAGTGTCTGGTTCTGTAGGTTATACTTTGATTCTATAAGTTTCTTTTTATTGGTTGTTTTGAGAACCTACTTGACATTTTTCTGGATGAAGTTCCATTTTCCAATCTTTTTCCTATTGTTGGAGTGAGTTTAGATCTTTTTGGAGTATTTTACAGTCATTTATATTCTTTATTTCTCTGTATAGTAGGCTATCATCTGCAAATAGTCTCATTTTGGTCCCTGTTGTAAGATTGTAATCAATGTCATTTTACATATATTAAAAAGTAGAGTGGGCCTAACACTGTACCCTTTTGTTTCCCTTTAAAGATCTGGTTTAAGGGTTGACTCTATACCTTCTACAGTAACTTTTTGACCTCTATAAGAAATGATTCAGTCCAATTTTGAATTTTATCCCGTATGCCGTATTGTTTAAGTTTTAATAATAGCCCCTGATGGTCTACTTTGTCGAAAGACTTTGAGAAATCTAAAAAGTTTGCCTTTTAAACTAAGGTTGTTGGAATTGAGTTGAGTTGGTTTTTGATGGTACATTCCTATCTATTATTTCAACTTTCAGGATCACTTTTGTTCCAAAGTAAGATTATTCTAGGTTTAATTTAGTACTTTAGTTTAATTTAGGAATAATAGAGTACTTTAAGGCGCATTGAATAGGATACTCAGGTCTATGTGAGTTTGTCAGCTAGACTAAGACTAATTTTCTTTCTATCTGGATTTAGTTTTGTTGATTAGTACTGCATCATTGTCGCTAAAACCTGGAATTATTTTATTATCCTGTCCTAGGCTGGGGTTATTTGTATTGAATATGTCTAAGATGTTACTATTCTTAGTGTTTGAGTTAGCTATTTGTTTTCATCCTAGTTGGTAAAAAGTGGAAGCTATCATATTTCTTGAACAAGCTGTCGAAATATGATGTAAATGTGTCTGCCATCAGATTATTCCCCTAAGCAGCAAGCATGACACAATGCTTTTCAACATTATATTGCAGTGTTTTCAAATAACAGAGGTTGGAAATTTAGCACCGTACTTTGGCACCTTTTTTGCTCTCAGAATTATTTCCCTTTAAGGGGCATGCTACACACAAAAATTATTTGTGTTAACACTTTATTTACTGGCACCAAATTTTCACAGAATGTAGATATCTTGTAGAAAGAGATATTAGAATAGAAAAAAATTGGTGAAAAATATTTGGTTGCCCTAGTAACGGCCGCCATCTTGAAAATAAACAAACATTCATAGAGTTCCAAAATCTTCATTATCAAAAAGTATTTTCACATTTTTCACTTAATATACTTTGGTTTAGACATAGATAGTGGTAATAGGCTACTTGATTTTGCCTTGACTTAATTTTTTACTATTTGTTTTGAAAATTCTGCTCCAAAAATGTTATAATAATAATGTTAATTAAAACTTTTGCTAAAAAGTCAACATGTAACCAGACTGAAAAAGTTGATAGCATAATACCCCAGTTTATGTCTTGGGAATCAACATACCAAATGTAATAGCTTTAGATTGCTCAGGTAATCAGAGACAAAATTGCTCATTGGTTCCTTATCCTCCAATGGAAATGCATGATCCATGCTTTTTTGCAAAGGGCATGAGTTGCCAATTTGACTGATACCAAAGATGATAGATTTTGATGATAAAATAGGCCTGTTGCTATGGCTAAACCTATGCCATCTCTTCAATTTCCTCGTAAATTTTGGTATGGTCCGGAATTTTTGAAGACGTATTTTTTGTATGTAGGATGAAACTTGTGGCTTGTCAATTCAAGATTAAATATAAAGATTCATTTGGAGCCAAAACATAAAAAAAATAAATTTGGACCAAAATCTCTAAAAGCTTACCGTATACATACTCGTGTATAATGTGCAACTTTTTGCCAAAAATCGATGCCTCAAAGTGGAGGGTGAGCATTATCTTTGCTGTCCCAATTGCGTTAAAAAAAAAAAGTCACGTCCTCGCAATATCGATTTTTATCCATCCAGGGATGTAACTCTATATCTATGTTAGCGCATTATGACGAGGTTACGTCCCCTTTATGAATTGCCGCAATGGATCAGTAGTATCGCACAATGATAGGCTTTTTTTTTCTTAGCGATTCCTACTTTTAGAAGTAGGCCTAGCTTGTCATAAAGGTAGCGTGGCCCGTTATTGAGAATAGGTCATAACAATGAGCTACCTCAATGAAGCGATGACATGTCGTATCATTCATAGGCTGTTATTCTACCTTTGAACAACAGGCCTACTTTGCCTAGTGATCTCTGATGAGCTATAATAAACATTCCAAACGGCAGCTCCCTTATCCAAGCGATGACACAAATCGACCCTTTTGAAGAGAAATCTCATTGCAGTTTAGTAAATCTTTTATGAAAGTATAGATGTGCATTATCCACCAGATATAGGTTTGAGACCAAAATTGAGATTCTCTAGTGGGGGATGCGTGTTATATTTGAGGGTGCACTTTTCACGAGTATATACGGTACCTGCCTGGCCCCTTTGTTTGTATTTCTCAGATTTACATACCTAGACTCGTTGTCATCTTTTTGTTTTTTTTACCGTGCTTGTCCATCCTTGTCATCTTTTTGTTTTTTTACTGTGCTTGTCTATCCTAAATGTCAGTGATATTGTCATCATTTTTATGAAGAAATCATTTTTAATTCATATCAAAACATAGTTGAATTGGTTTAATTTAGATTTTTTATGCAGCTATAGAATTTTATGTTCAGTCAGCAGATCACAAAATTTTTAAGAATGTCGGGGTGCTGAAGAGTATATAAACGCTTAATATTTGTTTGACCTTGATGAAGAGACGCCAAGTAATAGTTTATCATGAAATAAAATTTTCTAATGCAATTTGTACTCTATTAACACTGTACCTCCCCAGGCTGAGAGAGCTGGAGAAATATCAATACATCAGTTGCGCCTTGCACGAGAACTGGGCAATGAAATTATCATAGCACGATGCTTTTTGTACTGGTCATGGAGTCTGCTGCAGCGACGTTTCCTGACCAAGTCGAAGGCATGTATCCTGTAAGTGATTCTGGATGGCCAAGTAGAAAACTGTTAATCAATGCTTCATGTGAAGATTGTCTCGATTGCGAAATTCGTCCCAGAAATATTTGAGCTCGACTGTTTTTATCATGTGCACATAAGATAGTTAAACTAACATGTTTTAATGCCAGATTACTTATTCAAAATTGTCTCACACACACATTCCTAGAAAATTTGTTACATTAAATATATTTAAGGTGATTAGATTTATGTTGACATTTTATTATAAGATCATCATAATGATAATAATTTATTCATTTATATTGTGCAATTTCGCCAAAGCCTTAAAGTGCTTTACATTATATTATATAAAATAAAAATAAACATTCAATCATTAGCTTAACACATGAAACATGTAATTTTTCATGGAATAGACATCACCAGTAAACTATGCAATTTGTTATAAAAAGGCAGTCATAAAACACTGCAAGTAAATATTTAATTAAAATAACATGGAAAAGGCGAAAATCATATAATTTTTCAAAAAAGAAGGTCTTTAAATGCTTCTTAAAAGTTTCAATGTTTCCGAATGATCTCACCGACACAGCTGTTAGTTTTTAACAGACGATCCATGTTTAGAAAAACCGAATAGATTGAGATTTGTTCAAAGTTACATTGCAAAAGATTTGAATGTTTGAAAGGGAATGTGGAGAAATATATATGAAAATCATATTTTTCATTTTTGTTTATTTCATAGAGCCTTGTCTTAAATAGTAAATGGTTAAAAAGAAAAGACATTTTTGAAAATGTTGAGGTATGATTCTCATAACTGATATTACTAATACTGATTTTTAAAATTTTTTCATAGAAAAAATGTAATATATGTACATGTAATACATGAAAGCAATAACATATGAAACATTCAAGATACATTTTGTCACGTTATAAAATATATAGTTAATCAGCTCGTATCTAAAAATGAAAACACCTACAATGATGTCTAAAGTGGAGATGATGGAAACAAAAAAGATATGAAAACTCCCCAAAACAGCAAACAAAACAAAAAATCGAAAAACATCAAAAACAGGTAAATAAAAACAAACAAATTACAAATTGGTACACCGATATACATGTTGTGCATAGTAATTGAAGGAATGAAAAATATTTGGATGTTACTGTCGGTCATGAAAGTGCCAACGATAATGATGATAATGATGACGATGATGATTATAATGATAATTATGATAATGATCTATCATCTGTGCTCTTTATAAAAATATGTATAGTTCCTGTGTATTTTTGAATTATGTTATATGTCTTCATGGTTTATTTTCCACAAATAATTTTGTATAGAGAATATATTTTAATGTTTATATGCTTGGCAGAACTTCAATAAACATGCACCTATAAATGAACTGTTTTGCAATTAATATTATAAAATTTATTGAAAATGGAGTCATTTTTTATGTTGCCATTCTCTACATAGCCAGTGATTACATGCTGGGATGGTATTGTATTACAAACTGCCTCTCAATGAGAGTCCAATGCAGGCACTTAAGGATAATTCTTCTTGCAGTTGTTCTCAGATTTATTTTACATTTATTATAATTCATATAGCAATCATTTACATAATTTTTTGGGCAATGCAGTCCAAAGACGTTTGCCTAATCCACGCTCCTTCTCGTTCAGTGTCAATCTTCGCCAGGCCTTTGTATTTGTCATGATATTTGCCTCCATGTGTCTCTGCCCTGTTTTAGGGATCTTAAAGCTGCCAAGTCTCAAGTTGACTTTAATTGTACAGGTACAGTGCTCACCGCTTACAAGAACACCGCTTATAAGAACAAATAGGTTATAAGAACGATTTTCTGCCTTGCAGAATTCTTTCCTATTTATGTCTATCGGTTACAAGAACGCAACATCGGATATAAGAACACCTGGTGACAGCTGTTTCCTCGGTGAAGCCTCTTTCAATAAACTCAAGTTGTAGCAATTTTGCCAGAGGTAACAGAGAGATGAAAATTTCTTATGGTGGCACCTGTACAAAAGCATGTGTACGGCGTTTTGACACTCTATTACACTAGGCAATAATGTAGCACTGGTCTGTCACCTCCCACCCTGCCTCCCACCCTTGGCAGCATAAGCTAGTGATGACATCAAACCAGACGATTGTCGACTTGTCAATCGAGATCGGCGTCTGGATCTCATGAGTTCTTTGATGGCACAACCCGGTAAGCAGGCAAGGGAACAAATAATAAACAAAGGACGACGAGGTGTAGGGGTGGGCTGGATGGACGGCTGGTCAGACAATGATTGGACCATTTCACAATACGTTTATATGTGTTAATTAGTTTATGGGGATGGGAATGTCTGCACAATCAAATCAGTAATGATGCCGATGCCCACAGCTATTCCAGCATATACTGATAGAACAGCCCCTCCTTCATAGCGCTTAGCACGCCTTGTTTCCGCTCCCTTAGTGAACATCGGTTATAAGAACACATCGGATATAAGAACACCTGAGCTCCTGTTTTGAGGTGTTCTTTTAAGCGGTGAGCACTGTATTGATCGGCATTGATTGTAGGTGGCGATTCTCTATGTGCTGTTTATGTCTTATTATCGAGTATTGTTAATAGAGATGTTGGAGTTAGTTGGAACAATCATAACGTAAATGTATAATAGATTCACCTAGTGTATTGCAAAGAACATTCATCTGTTTGGCTGTCTTGAAATCTTGCAATGCATTTATTTGTGATTAAAATATTGTGTAAAATTTTAGTCTAGAACCATCTGATAGTTGTCTGCTGTAGTTTCCTGTAAGATATTGAGCAGTTGTTGTCGTATGTATTCAATATCCCGGGTTAGGATTCCATTGGATATATGTACTGTCAGAGTGTTCAAAGAGAAGTTTTCATGTAAGCATGTGTTCCCTTAAGATAATATTGATATGAAATGATGCATTAGTGTATTTGATATGTTCTACATCGGTCAACTCCAAAGGCGATCTAAATGTTTCAATGGATGTAATAGTTCATATGACAAGGTTTGTTTTTGTTTCTGGATAAATAGTTTCAAATTTTTATATTTATTTGTTGTTATTTTCATTGGGGTTTTTTCCTGTTTGATATTAATGTAATTATTTTTATTCTAAAGCTGATGTGTAAATCATACACTATTTGCATCTTATTTATTGATAGAATTCTTCAAGGAATTTATTTGAATGGTGCTGTTGTATAAGATGTTGCTCCATTTAAATTCATTACTAGTGGAAGTTTTTTTGTTTGTTTTTGAATGTAAAAAATTGCAAAATTATCGGCTGTACTGTTTGGCTTGACAGAAACATAAAACTGGATCTGCCACATCAAATCTCTGCAAATTTAGTAATTCCCTCTGACCCTGCAAATAATATGGATACAATGAAAAAAAATAAAAAAAATAAAGAGAATAAAAGTAAAAAAAAAGAAGAGAAATACTGGGCTTGAACTCAGTTCTATTCTCATGTTTACTGACTAAAGCTGATTACATCGTGGTGTCGGATCTGGGGTTGGTTTTTTTTTCTTCTTTAGCCCAATTATTGGGTTCCTCACATCAAACTAGTCAAACCTTTTTTTTATTTTTATTTTTACAGAAACACATGGAAATATTGTCAACAACTCAGGTGTCGTGACAAGGTTTTGGAAAAAATGTGTGAGGCTGTCTGGACACGTTTGAAGTATGAGAAGTCCTTGATTCGCCTTCAAAAAGCTGGAAAACTTCAAGAAAATGGGCACAAGCATTTTGTTCACAAACACAGCATGGCGTCGGCTAATGGAATCACCCCCAAAAGAAGTTAATGATGAATGTACAGTCAGGACTTTGATGTAACAGGGTCCATGGAAGCGTCAGGATGTCCCCGTCCTAAGCATGTTGAGTCTGATTGTTTTATAGGCACATGGAGGGTGTTGCAAACCCCAGTCAATCATTGCGGGGTTTTCCTGTGTGAAATCAGCAAGTTTCTCTGTGATAATATAGTCCCTCAAAACACGCACTGGCGTAAGCCATATGTGACCCGGAATCGAGTTAGAATCAACATTTGATTACTTGTCTCACATATTTTATCCTCTGTAAAAATCTAAAGAATCGAGCAACGAATAGGGGATAAAGAACCGATTTTGATTAAAGTCACAATAAAGTTGCAGAAATTGTCCAAAACTTTAAACGGCTCTCCTGCAAAAGTAACAAAATGTGGCTTACTTTAGTTTGTGTTTAGAGGGACGATATGTGTGGTTGATCAAAGAATTATTTTTATCTGGTCAAAATGTACAACCTCTCTTTTGGGCGGTATAGGTTGGGTTTTAAATTCCTAGCACTTTTTTTCAAGGTTTCTAGTAGGCACAGAATTCAGCTGGTACAGCTTGGACCATATATCCGATTGTATTAAATGACATGTAAGTTGTAAGTGGTGCAGTTTTTAAACTTGTTCCTGCATTGTTTCTTGAAGTTTGAAGTTTTTGAAATTCATGTTTATTCAGTCAATATAATACATATATATATACAGAAAATAATCAAAGGTTGGTCAATATCATAAACCTTCAAGCATATATATATATATATATATATATATATACAGTGCGCACCACTTGTAT
>JBCHJU010005018.1:0-12304 GCA_039654505.1 Plocamopherus imperialis | reverse complement strand
GGGGGGGTTGTGTTTTGTTGTGTTTTTTTTTTTAGTTTTTGTTTTTGTTTTGTTTTTCTATCTTTTTTTTTCTTTTCTTTTCTTTTTTTTGTTGTTGTTGTTTTTTGTTTTTTGTTTTTTGCTGTTCACCACAACTATATCAACAAACAGACACGATATAGATCTAGATCTTAGATCTAGATCTAGATTTAGATGAACTCTTTACCATGAAACAACAGGATGATTTTAAAAGCTGGATCTTAGATATATAGACTCAAATTCAACGAGAGTGGGACTCTGAGGGGCGAAAAGAACAAGCGGCGCCTGCACCATTCGGGTTTATTGTAAGGGGGCCATTCTCTTCATTAAACCCCGCATTGAGCTCTGTTTATAAAACCCCATGTGCTTATTTCTCTTTATAAATTCCCATGGCTTGAGTTCTGTTTATTTTATAAAACCCCATGTGTTGAGTTCTCTTTATGAAACCCCATATCCTGAGTTCTCTTTATAAAACCCCATGTGCTTAGTTCTCTATAAAAACCCCTATGTTGAGTTCTGTTTATAAAACCCAATATGTTGCAATATATTCTCTTTATAAAATCCCATATGTTTAGTTCTCTTTATAAACCCCATGTGTTGAGTTCTGTTTATAAAACCCCATGTGTTGAGTTCTCTTTATAAAACCCCATGTGTTGAGTTCTGTTTATAAAACCCAATATGTTGAGTTCTCTTTATAAAACCCCATGTGTTGAGTTCTGTTTATAAAACCCCATGTGTTGAGTTCTGTTTATAAAACCCCATGTGTTGAATTCTGTTTTTAAAACCCCATGTGTTAAATTCTCTTTATAAAACCCCATGTGTTGAGTTCTCTTTATAAAACCCCATGTGTTGAGTTCTCTTTATAAAACCCCATGTGTTGAGTTCTCTTTATAAAACCCCATATGTTGAGTTCTCTTTATAAAACCCCATGTGCTTAGCTCTCTTTATAAAATCCCATGTGTTGAGTTCTCTTTATAAAACCCCATGTGCTGAGCTCATCAAAAACGTTTTCTGAGCTTCCATAATAAAGCCCTGTCAAATACTTTAAGGAAACTCTTGAATTGGCTTCATGCATCAAAGAAGAATTAATTGCTCTGTGAGGGTTGTGTAATGAATGAACATGCACAGTAACAGCAATACCATTTATTGGTTGGGTTTTTTTTTTGTTGTTTTTTTTTTTTTTTCTTTAATGATGAGAGAATAGATAAGTATTGATAAAGATACAAGGGAGATGGACTGAATTATTGTGTGGAGAAAAGAACGGGAACAGACACATTGGTTCTAGACAATTTTGACAAACCCAAATGGGAATACATGTACTAGACTTATTGTTGAACCTGACAGGGTTGGTTTTTTTTTCTTGATATGTACATATTATTAATATAATGGTTTATATTAAAATTTCTTATACGATTTTTTCTTCCTTCAGGACGGTATGTGGCACCCCAAACTACATTGCTCCAGAGGTGTTACAGAAGAAAGGCCACAGTTTTGAGGCTGATATATGGGCCATTGGCTGTATTGCGTGAGTGTTGTTTTATTTTTGTAAGAGGCAAGACTCTCAGGAGAAAACTTATTGATTTTTGTTTGTTTCTTTTTTTTTTTTTTGTTTATTCTTTTGTTTTGTTTTTGTTTTGTTTTTTGTTTTTTGGGGAAAGGGTTTATTTATTTGTTTGTTTATTTATCTGTTTGTTTGTTAGGCAACATGGCTAATCTTTCACCAATACTTCTGCTTTTCGTACTTTTGAAGAGTGTTTCAAGCAGTCATAAAATTCAATAGATGATTTAAAGGGCAAACCTTTATTTTGGCCTTGAATCTGCAGCTATGCTATGCTCGTCGGCCGTCCACCGTTCGAGACAACGACTCTGAAGGAGACATACCTCCGCATCACAGAAAACCAGTACACTTTACCACATACCCTATCCAACTCTGCCAAAGGTCTCATCCAGAAATGCCTAAGCGCCGACCCAGCCAACAGACCAACCCTGTCGGAAATATTAGCCGATGAATTCTTCACCTGCGGCTATTTGCCCCGAACCCTTCCATCCAGCTGCTGTACTTCTGCCCCCAAATTCCCGTCTGCCTACCAACGGTACAGTGGAAGCAGCAGGTTTGTATTATATACATGTATTAATCATAAAAATGGAGTTGGATTTGTTAAACATGGAGCTGGGTTTGTTAAACAGCAATGACATGATTTTCTTTCTATACAACACCAGAAAGAGAAAAGCTTAGCTATTGATTTCTGCCAGCCGACTATTGTCAACAAGTGCAAGATGTCGACCTGTAATTGATTTTAAAAAAGTAAACATGATTATTTGTTGTATTTCTTTCATTTAATGTAGATGTAAGCTTTATAATTCGAGACGGAGTTGAGAAAAGTATTGAGAACAATTGGGATAATACAAAGTGTCATTCTAGTATTTATTTTGTCTTGTTAGGTAAAGGCTATCATCAATTATGATTTAAGAAGACAGGGGAGTTAATCAATAATACAAATAGACATACATGTAATTTTACTATATACATGTAATTTGTCTTGTTTTCTTCAGCAGGCCAATGTCCTATGCAGTGCCTAGTGAGCCAAAAACCGACCCCATGGGACGCCTGGGCAATGCTCTCAGCCAGATGCACTTGGATTCCCGCTCAGAAAATCTGCTGGAAGAGAAAGAGTTGGAGGTAAAAATGGTGTAAATAAATAAATTAGTAAACGGGGAAATAGAAGTTTGGAGTCCATTTTGTAGTTCAGACCAAAAGTCATCAGAAAATTAGGCACTGGTAGTTGAGTTGAAATAATGACACAAATATCTGTGCATGAATTTTGTTGCTGCTCAGTTAATTGTATGCGTGCTGGTACGAGTTTGAGTAACTGAACGTACAAAAGGTTCCTTGTTTGTGAATGCAATGAGCGATACTTGTGTATTATGTTATTATGGTGTTGTCGATCTTAATTGTATGATATGTAGCTATACGTAGGATATTGATGTTGAGTAGTCATTGGTGTGTGTCAACAATGGTAAGTTTATTTCCAGATGTATTGTTTTATTTTTTTATTTATTTTTTTTTTGCCAATAATAAGTCAGAATTTGTTTTGTTCTTGTTGGTTTTTGTTGTTGTTTTTTTAATTGACTTATTCAAACTCATTTCTACAAAATATTCATTATGGCTTTGTTTTCACCTGATTTCTGCCTAGCTTCAATTTTTTTTATTTCATTTTCGTGCCATTCATCAGGACATTGAAAAGAAGTCACCTAGGTATTCACCTTCTCAAAATGGCGATTCAGGCAACCCAAGCAAGGACCTGATCAACACCAATGGAGTTTCGTCCTCACCCTCTGTCATGACCAAAATTGCCAACAATGACGGAAGCACTGGAGACAGATCTCGATCTCCACCCCAGAGAGGTAATGCATTAAACGAATAAATTCCCAAAGTTCATTGAATTTTCATCATCTCAAAGACTAGAAATCTCTAGTTTGTTGAGTTGCACCTTAGTTCCTGTTTTGTTGTTGGTTTTGTGGGGTTTTTTTGGAGGGGGGGGGGGTTTGTTTGTTTGTTGTTTTTTATGTTGCTTTTTGTGTCTGTATGTTGTATAGATGCTGAAAATGTAAGAAAACATATTTATATGCTGGTATGTGTATTGTGCAGGTAGATTTATTCCAATGGTTTGGTTTCATGTCTTTTGACAGAGAAATCCCCCAAGCCAAGATCAGCTGCCATGCTTCTGGAGGTGCTGACAAACTGTCTGGATCAGATGCCAAAAGGTCAGCCTTCACTACCATTGTACACAGTGGGAAGTTTTGATTTGAATTGTTATCATCCCCCCTCTTTGCTGTTGTTGTTTGAGTTGATACAATCATAGCAACGCCTTGGCTAGTATTTTCTAAGAGGAGTGTGGATGTCCAGCCCCACTCCCCTCTCCTCTGCACTTTGCCTCCTCTGCTAGAATTCAGAATAATGAGCCGAACAGTAAGTCTGAGGTAGAAGAGGTAGAAACAGAAAAGTGATAATTTAAAACAGAAGAGAGTAGAAGAAAAAGATGAAATGGAGGAGAAAGAGATACAGGTAGGAAGTGGGATAGGAAGATGAGGACAAGAAATGAGATACATGAACTTTGAACTTTGAATAATGTGCCCTTGACCCCATACTTTCAGGCAACAAGAGAAACCCTCTTCCATTCAACGCCGAGGTCATCTGGGTTCCCAAGTGGGTGGACTACTCCAACAAGTACGGCTTTGGCTTCCAGCTGTCCAGCGATGCCCTGGGCGTACTCTTCAACGACACGTCCCGCATCGTTTTGGCACCAGACGGCAGGTATGGTCTTATATGTTAACAGGCTTGCGACGAGAATTAGAGTGGATTTGATGAAGAAATTTTTGGTTGTGGCAGTAAAAGGTTATGGAGTGTGGCCAGGGTTTGTGGCAGATTGTTTGGGTCAGGAGTCCTTCATGCTTCTTTCATCCGAGTTAATGTGGCCAAGAAAAGTTTCTGGGGTTACGTGTTGTTGGATGCATCCTGTAAGGAGAACAGTCAAATGTGTTCTTGACATTGATTGAGTATAAAATCATCCCACTGAGAATTGTGTCACTTTGGCATTTGTATTTTCACCAAAATGGACTTGCTTGTATCCCAAAACGTTCAATTGTTTCAAACTTCTTTTGTCATGTCACAGAGCAATCCAGTATTATGACGTCACTGGAAAGCTGTCTGCCTACACATCTGATTGCGTCCCTGAAGACCTTGAGAGGAAGACCATTTTGCTCCACTACTTTGCTCGCTACATGGATGAGCACCTGATACACGTAAGCAAATAAAATAAAAATAAAATCCCACTCAAATCATCCCCGGAGGGCAATTGGTCTTTTGATTTTTTACCGAAAACCGAGCGTCAGCCGCAAGAGCAGCGCCACAAACGGAGGCAATTAGTGTAAATAACCTTGCTCAAGGGATAAATCACAATGCCCCTGACAGGGGGCAGAAATAAATCCCAGAAATAAATAAATGTAATGAATTTTACATCTTCCATGCCTTTTTTCATATTCACAATCCATCAATCCATAATTTGATTGGCGGTTATTTCATCCGTGCAAGTAAATTGATCGTACCAGTATTTCCCCCACTTCATCCAATGATGATTCTTCCCATGTTATCATGCATTCAAAAGCAAGGTTGTTTAAAGACAGTAAATTGACCATACGATTAACTCATTCCGTTTGACTGTTCTCAGAGTGATATGGATCTTTCTCCCTAGATTGCCCAGCATGCCTATCACCTAAATTGATTTTCACACAAAAAGTGAACCTTCTTCCCCAAACCAAATAACACTTAGATCATATCTACTTCATTCATCCCCTTGGGGAAATTTGTTAAACATATATAAAAGTATATATACCGTAGAAGGTCTACTTACAAAATAAATTCTGACACAACCGTCGGTTTCATGGCTGTCTTGTAGCGGCCAATCTTCAGGTGTCCGCTACAAGACAGCCATGAAACCGACGGTTGTGTCGGAATTTATTTTGTAAATAGACCTTCTACTGTATACAGCTCTGGGTAGAACCCATGGAGCACTTTTGTGTCCTTTTTGGATCTTCAGTAATTCTAATTCTAAAAGTATATATAAGTATACTTATTATGAATATAACATATTTACTTTCGACTGTTTTTGTGCGCAGTTTATTTTTTGTGTTTTCAAGCATTCGGCCAATAATTTTGTTTGTTTGTTTGTTTTGTTTGACTTTCCTGTGCCAGGGCGGGGACCTGGAGCAGTCGTCTTGCAGTGACCCCGGCTACTGGTCTGGTTCCTTGTACCTGAAGAAATGGTTCCGCACCGCCAAGGCCATCGTCCTGTACCTGAGTGATGGCACCCTTCAGGTAAACCATTCTCCATGTTTAATTACGTGTATCCTCTTCGCTCATCATCAACAACCGCATCAGATTTTGAGTAGGAATGAGTTGTATTTTTTCCCCAAGACAGCCTTTCCAAACTGCTAAGACTCTCAATGTACACACGGCTCAGGGAGCCAACATAGAGACAGCCATGTAACTGGTACATCCAAAATCCTATCTGCCAAGTTTTGACTGTTGACCAGACTTTAAATGTCTTGACCATCAGCCGATGAACGAGGGATGTAAGTTTTGAATTTTTTGGTTGAAAATGTAAGAAGCATATGTGAAAGTTAGTCATGACTCTCAGCTACTCCATGCCTGTCTTTACTTGTAGACTTTGTTTCAAGGGCCCTGACGTTTAACATGTTAAGTTTAATGTTTTCAGATGTACACTTGATTAGAATGTTCATAGTAGTTTGTTTTTTTTTGTTTTTTTTTGTTTTCTTTTACCTCTTCTAGTATTGATACATATGTACCTAAGCAGATAAGTTGTGTCTCTGAAAGATTGATGGATATTTCTTTCGCAGTCATTATTTTGCGAGAAATTCCATCGTTCATAGAATTGAATTAAATAGTCTTTGTTATTGGATTTTTATTTTCACAAGTATTACTTCTGTGATATATTTTTATTCAGTTGTGCTATTGCTTTGCAATTGTTAATGTGATGATTGACTTTTTGCCCCCTCCAATAGGTGAACTTTTTCGATGATCACACCAAGTTGATCCTTAGTAACATCAAGAATGACTATCTGGTCACTTTCATTGACCAGGAGCGGATTGCTCGCACCTACAACATGTGCCATGTCCTCAAGGATGGATGTACCACAGATATTCGGGAGAGGATGACGTTTGCCAAAACCATGCTCAAAAACCTTGTGGATATTGAAGGTGCCGACATCTGAGCCTAGAGATGGATGCCCAGTCAAAGGCTGTGTTTAAAGTACTGAACACAGGTCAAAGTGACTTATAGGAGCAAAGGTCACAGCCATTGCTTCTCTGCTAGTCCTGCTGATGACAGTCCAAGTCTTTCTCCATTTATGCAAATGCAACCTGAGATTTCGAATATTTACCCATAAACTCATCTGCTTTCTCAATAATTGTTTATATGACAATGTCCATAATTATGTGTATAAACATACATGTAATGCATATATATGTATAAATATATTACTTTGATGAGAAAGAAATGAGTGATTTATGCTTGAAAAGGTTAAATTTATCATATAAATACCTTGTAAGATAGTTTGAGACTAGGACTATAAATTATATATATATATAATTACTTATATATCTGAAGGATAGAAGATATGGTACTGCAATTCTCTTCTCAGGCAGTGATAAAAGTAAAATCCATACATGTGTATCTAACTTGATAGATATATCATGCTTTTGGGTTTGTTTGTTTTTTTCTGGGGGGTTTTATGAGAATGTGGTTTTTGTCCATGTTGTAAGACAATGCATCCACTTGTTGAGATTCTATGAAACCAGTGTCACAAAGCAGCATTATTCACCCAAAGAGGTCAAACTTCCCTGACCCCAAACCTGGCCAAGGCTTTTAGATTGAAAAAACAATTCCAACAAGTGCATGGAGTGAGAGATAACGGAGAGAGAAAACAAAATCTTATTACAACACTCCAATAGCGAGAAGCCTTACATTTTTGTCTCATGTTGTACGTCATTTTAGTATTTTGCTAAAATTTAATACATCTTTCTTAGACAATATATTTTATGATATTACATCCATGTTGAACCAAAAGTTTTTTTTACTACACCCAAATCTGACCATTCCATTCATAATTGTCTTTTTACAATTAAAAAAAATTATGCAGCTCAGACACAGCATCAGTCAGCACCTTTGCTGGAATTGCTGTTGGGACCAATGTAACAAGAACCTTAAGGAAGTTAATACAAGTATCACTTATTGGTGATGTTTTCATTGGCAATGATGATCTGAATTCATTCCATGTTGTTTAGGTGCCACACATGCCATCCACAGTAACTTCATTCAAAAGGAGTGCGCAAGTTGCGCACCCAAGTCTGATTTTTGAAAACTTACTAGAACAAGATTTCCAAATCTTATCATATATGTGTCATTCATTGCAAACAACCATGATTTTTTTAACATAGTGAAATGCCAATCCCTGTGGATTTATAATGCCAGAGGATCGAAGAAACTAAAGATTCGAAGACCGGCATGGAAAGCTAGGATGAGAACTCTTCCTGCAAAAACTCAAACTTCCATATTTCTTGTTACCCAATGACATTTTGTTATATCATTTTTGTCAAAGAAAAATATTATATTGTGAACTGCTGATTTCCTTAAAGGCCTTATCCGTTCCATCAAACCAAGCAATACTTTTTTTTTTTTTAATACTTTTCAATTTTGATCTACTCTGTGACAGAATTTAAGGGAGTCTAGTTTTGTTTTGTTTTTTTTTTGTTTCTTTTTTTCAGTTTTGAATTGAATATGGATTATGGGTTTGCTTAATGCCATGAAAGGACTTACAGATGAATTCAAATTTTTATTGATAATTGTATGTTTTAAACCCCAGTGAACAGCTAGCTCAATGCTGGAAGATATATTTCTAAATATAATGTTGCTGATATGGTTTTGCTGCTGGGTAGAGATTTTGTATGTGTGGAGTTAAAGTTTGTTTTTTTTTCCCTCTATTTTATTTGAGAGAGAGATACAGACAGACAGACAGAGACAGACAGACAGACAGAGAGAGAGAGAGGGGGGGGGGGGTGATTCTTTGTGTCAGGCAGTGGGGATATTTGATAAATTGCATCGTTAGATTTTTTCAAACTCAATATCATCCAATATTATATGACATGTATCAAGTATTGTATGAAAAATTATATGCACAGGTATAAAGATGGATACATATTATATGTTTATGGCAAAGATAGCTGCTTCTCAAGACTGATTGATTGATCACTGAGCCCTAACCCCAAATGAGTTTATTTTCTGTTTCATTTTCATTTTCATTTCTTTCCTTTTTTAAATTGTGTATATATATATAATTATGTGTGTGTGTGTGTGTGTTTGTGTGTACATATATGTGTATACGTTTATTTGCTCCAATGTCATCATGTATGACTACAATTTGTCAAAGTCTCAATCCTTACCTTTGGATGTTTTCAGTTTTCTTTTGCAGTCAAAACATAGCTTTGCTAATGCTGCATTTTCTTATTTCTACGTATCAAATGAGTTCTTAGTAACTTTATTTAAAATCTTTTTTTTTTTTTTTTTTTTTTGAGTCAGTTGGACTTTTTTCCCTATCCTGAAACTAATAATAAATATGTATTGCTAAACTAATCATTTCTTCAGCCGTACCCTTTAAACGATGAAAAGAGAAGTAACCTTTCATACTCCATGCCTCATTTATTTGTGTTTTTACTTCTCCCTTGAACATTTCTTGAGGCAGTAAACATTCACAGCGCTTACAGCCAAACTTGATTTTGTTTGTTTTACTTAATTTTGTCGGCCATTGTTAAGGCCAATTGTAGATTTTTATTTTCCAATGTACTTCAATGCAACATTATTAGATATTATAGAGGAAGTCATCCTTGAATGTTTTGACACGATGAAATGGAACTATCCATTGCATCAGCAATGAGAATCACGCTTTATTAATGGCTTGTTTTCTACATTTTCTTAATTCGTATTCTTGTTTAATGTAAGATCTTCAAAATGTGTTTAAATGCAGAAACTTCGTTCCAATGAATTTACCTCCTCATGATGTCTTTGCCACGTAAAAATTTTTAAAAAAAAATCTTAAGCTTTTCTTTGGGTCATTCTTGTTTTTGTTTTTCCATTGTTATTTTTTTTTATGAATTATAACAAATAAAAAAGAGTTAATACATAACTTGGCATTTATTTTACATGTAAAAAACTGAATATAGAACTACATGGATATGCTCTTACAAATGAACCTATCTTCCTTCATTTCATTATATAGCTAAACTGTACCATTACCATACCAATTCATTAAACATATTCACAATTTAAATATATTACATACTTAAACAGTTTATATAATGACGAGCGAAGCATTCAAATATGGTTTATTTCTGTACAGTAATGCCTACTAATTAGTAATTTCATGTTGATGCCTGCACCAAATACATACAACCTTATGATGGTTTTGTTTCTCATTCATTTTGTCTTTTCTTTGCTGTCGTCACGTCTATAAAATCCAAATCCTGACTTGATGAGAAGTTGGTCATCTGCCCCAAGGCTTTGATCTGATTTGACACCAAGCACTTAATAGACTGAGTTAAACAGGTTGCTGCTATAATATGGTAATGAAGGATGATATCATTTCATTATTTTCTTATGTTTTTGTGTTTTTTTTTGTTTTGTTTTGTTGTTTTTTTTTGGGGGGGGGGGGGGGGTTTTCCCCTTTTTTTGTCTTTTTTTTTCTTTCTTTTTTTTTTTGGGAGTGTAATATTTTGTAGGAATATCAATACAAAATGATTTAAAAATCAAATAAACAAAACCCGTCTTCTTTCAAATTCAACTATCGCGTAAAAAATTCAACCAAGTCCTGCCCCCTGGTCATGACGTTCGCTGTTTGTAGTGAAATGACAGATTGGCTTCAACTTGACTTCAACTGTTGAAGATGACAGAACACAGGTAGCCCTTGTCTTTTAAGGATAGTTTCTATTCTTTCTTGATGAAGACAAAATGCACATGAAAATCATTTCTCAGTACTCTGAAATCTATGATCGCCTTGTGACATGAAATAATCCTTGATGACTGTTCAAAATTTATGAAAGAGCTTTAACTTTAATCATTGGATTCTTGCATGAACTGATCAGCAGACGATTATAGTTGTATCACTTCTTTTATGTAGCAATCTTGCCATCATATGGAAGAGCAGACCATGTAACCCTGTCTAAATTTAAATGCACATTTTCCCTGCTTAAAATAAAAATAGAACAAAAACAATCTTGCCTCACAGCATGGCAAATGTTTTGAAAATGTTTCATGATTTACAACTGCACAAGTACTATATTTAAACATCTCTTAAGGTATCATTTAAACATGTACTCATATATATATATGATTTGTATGATAATTATCGCTCATGATTGAAAGATAGAAGAATAAACAAGAATGACATCCGATACTTAGTCGCACCACCACCGTCAATATCAGAATGATCTCTGTCAATAAACATTTTTTTATGACTTTGCCATCCTCACATGTCACCGTTCCCATCCCCCATTCAGATCTGCTCTATCATGAAATTAGAAACATTTATCTTAATGCTTAATGTTGATAGAGAGGCCATTCAGTACCAAACTTGATACAGGAAGAGGAAGACTTCACCTAAGTGCCAATCAGTACATCTTATGATGTAGATGCAAATAATATTTATATATACATTAAATTTATATATATACATATATTATTGTACTTCATTATGAAGAAACGATAACTTTTACTGCCTTAGCCTTAAGGAAGGCTGATAATGAGAGAAAATGTGTATGGGAGATAGTCTGCTTGGCAAAAAATTGGATGTTGCCATAGTTTTCAGTATTTTAGAATAACTGAGTGTGAAAATGAGTATGGTAAACCCTGTATTATAATAAGCAATATCCATGGTACAAGATCACACTACTTTATGTGGAGCAAGATTTTGTTCTTGCTGTTTTTGTGTGTGTGTGTGTGTTTTCCCCTCATTTTCTTCTTGTGGTATTAGAGGACTTACAGTAACAAAATATAATTCTGAATGAAGGAATGGTAATTGTTCTCATTGATTTTCAGTTGACATTTGTCCACTCCTTTGAATGCTGCATGAATGAAGCTCAACTGTATATTATATTCCTTTGAATCGTAATGGATGTACAATATTTCTTAAGAGTGTTTGATGAATTAAGTAATGCTTATTTTCTTTCACCGTAAGGACCAGATGTTTGAATGAAAATGTTTGTTCAATTGAATGAACATGATATTTTGAATGAAAGATTTCAAGAATTCCATCACTGACGATTTTTTTTTAAAGTGTCATCTTTTCTTGCCAAATGACTTTCTTAAACACATCTCTTCTCAGTTCTACCATTAACGTTGTTGTCAAACCATCAGTAAATCATCACCACCAGGCCTTAGAATGAAAACCCAGGGCCCGTCTTACAACCAAAGGAATGAGAAAGATAATCACTCAAATTAAAATGTGCTCCAATCACATTCTTTGTTTTTGGGTTTCTTTTTGCTTGTGTTTTACTCTTAGAATAAACATTGAACTAAACTGCCTGCATATTTCATTTTAGGCCCCCTGTGTTTGGGGTTTTTAAGTTTTGTTTTTTGCATTGCTTTTTTTTTTTTTTTGGGGGGGGGGTTGTTTTGGGTTTGTTTTTTTGTTTTGTTTTTTTTTGGGGGGGGGGGGG
>JBCHJU010004907.1:0-12305 GCA_039654505.1 Plocamopherus imperialis | reverse complement strand
GTAAATTTTCTTGCTTAAGGAAAAAAACGCATTTCCCTACGCAGGTTTGAACCCGTGACCTCTCGGTCCGAAGCCCACTCTCTGTCCGCAGGGCCACTAAGCCCCCCTGCTCTTATTCTGCTCTTATTCGCTCGATCAAAGTATCCTTTGAAGAAGTTCATCATGTTTACCAACTCAATTGTCAACGTCGCGTAACACTTCTTCTGGCTACCATTCTCTAAGCACGAACGTTATGGGGAAAGCTCTTCCCACCCAGCATCCGTTTGCCAACACCAAATACAACACTCATAACTTCTTCAAGACAATGCTTATTCTCACATTACCTATAAACCCAACATAGTTCACCAGCATGTGCGTGCCGCTTAGTCATGAAATACAATTTGGGATGTCTCAGGATGCGCACAAATAATTTTTACAATTACACAGTAGAGTTGCTGACCAGGTGTGAAGTTTGCGTGCGTTTATCTAGACTAATCGGAAATTCTTTGCGCCTCAACCATGACAGTTTTCATTCAATCGGGTTAGAAAAGAATAATGTCTACTAAACATCTGTACATCGTTTGTGTGGTAAATTCATTTCTTTGCCTTGGTCTATCGACAATTTAACATTGAATCCTACACACTTTGGTGCTTCTGGCTCACATGCCACAGATTTCAAGAAAATGAAGTCTGTTCTGACCTTTGACCTGGGCAGCCATTAAAGTAGGAAATTCGCAGTTTTCAAAACTGAATTCTATAGGCATTTCGGTTTTTTTTTCCTAATTATCAATGTATTTCTAAATTAGGAATCAACTCCTTTTTCATCCCTTCTTTCTTTATTCTAAGGCTAGGTGTCCACACCAGATTTTTTTCGGGACGGAAAAAGTATGACCAGAAAAGATTGGCTGGGCCGTGCCTACCCGGTCATTATTTTTCTGTCGGTATCTGCAACGTATACACTGGGTGCGAGGAAAAAAACACGCGCAGGACTTTGACTGGCCATAACTCTCTTGGATTTGTATAGATCGAAAAAAAATTTTCACACAGACCTTGTTAACCTCATAGTCAATATGCTTGTAGAATTAAAACAAAACAAAATGGCTATTTTTCATATTGAATTATTCTAGTGGTAATATTGCTCGTCCATTTAATTGTTTTAAATTTATATCCTTTTTTGAAAGGCGGTACAGTGTTTGCATTTTTCCATTCATTTGGTATTTTTGCCTTGATTAAGAGAAGTTTGGAATAAGAGTACATACCTCTCAACTAATTCATGTGCACATAGTTTTATTATCTTACCTGGGAGTTTTTCTGGTCCTGTAGTTTTATGTTCATTTGTATTTAGGTGTAATGTCAGAATTCCATTTTTTTTGACATTTATTGGGCTCAATTTTGGTAATTTTTGGTTTTGGAAATTACATTTCTTATTTTTTTGATTGGATTTGAGAACCTGTGGAGATTTGGTTGTTTAAAAGTTCTGCTTTTGTTTTTGGGTCCTGAATTACTACATGTATGTTATTATTATCTTTTAGGTCTGAAATTCCACAGTTCTCTTGATTTTTCTATCTGGAGCACAAAGAGCATATCTATTGTTCCCCTATTTTTCCTACAGCCTGCCTGACAATTAGATAGCTCTTCCTCTACTTGTGGCTTTAACCTGTTCAAAATGTTGAAACACACACCAAGAGATGTTCATCATTTTCATTGACTACAGCTAGGCATGATTCGCCAAAGTCTTTATTCACTTCATGATCAAATGGGTTTTCCAAGACATCTGATTCCGACATAACTTAATTACATAATGATCAAAAAGCAACAATCAGATTAAGTAATCATTTTTTTACATAAACCTAAAGGGGTAAGGCGAGATAGTATCTTGTCTCCACATTACTTCAGCATTATACACTGCACATATCATGAAGGAGGCAGAAATAAAAGACATGGAATTGAAAAGTGTCAAATTTTAGCTACGCACATGACACATGATTTCTGGTAGACACCATTACAGGTTCTAGGAGGATTCTGAACAGGGTAAACCGGGTTGGAAAGATAGCTGGACAAGACTTGAATTCAAAGAAGACATGTTTATTATTGCAGGCAAATATAACACTAAACAAGACCAAATCATGCAAAACCAGGCCCCTCTCGAAAATGTCAAGGACTTTAAATATTTAGGTTCAGTCCAGTGATGTTATATGGCTGCATGGACAATGAAAAAAGAGGATGAAAGACGAGTAGAAGCAGCAGGGATGTGGTTTTACAGAAGACTGCTGAGAGTCAAATGGGCAGATAGGCGCTCAAATAAAAGCATACTGAATGAGTTGGGTAACACACGCAAGCTTATGGAACTGAATTGAGGTGGTTTTTGACGGTACATTTTTATCTATCATTTTTTAAATGTTTTTTTTTTTATTACGAGGGGGGGGGGGGGGTTCAATAAGTCTTTCCCCTGACCATGAAGCAATAGACATAGAGCCATGAAAGTTGGAAGGTGTGATTTGCATCTTTTTAAAACACGGCATGTGAAGTTTTGGGAAAATCTAATGAGTGGTACGCACTTAAGAGCACTTTTAGTGACCGTGGGTATTGAATGCAGCAGGAACGTCTTTCTCAAGAAATAAGCAATGTCAAATATAGATTCTGTTGAATATCGTTCTGGAAGTCAAATTTCTCCATTTGCAAAGAAAATGACCAATGGAAATTTATGAAAAAGTGTCTGCTTTTTATCGTGATGAATGTCCATCTCATGGAACTTTAAAAACTGGACTAGGAAGTTGAAATCTGTCATCCTGTCCTTTTTTTTTATTGTCCTCGAGAATGGCCATTAAGTGGGAAAGTTATGCTGTCTTGTTTTGGGGGGGACTGTTAGGACATAATCAGCACATACTGTATTACGCAACATGGCCAGTCATTCAGTGGAGACCATTTATCAACTTTATTGACAAAACTGCGATCTGTCTTGGTCAAGAAAAGGCTGGGATAGCTGCGAAAAGGAGTTCTCCTGGTGCCTGACAAGGCGCTTGCTCACTGATAAACGAGGGCGACTCAAACAGCGCTACAATGTGGCAACGAAACTATTAAATCCACCGAAGACTCCAGATTTGGAACCCTTGGATTTTTTCCTGATCCCAAATATTATTTATGATGAAAAATCTCCAGAGCAGACGTTTTATAACGATGAAGGCGTCATTAATGCAGCGGAGGAGTGGTTTTAGTGCCATCAGAGGACCGTTCACACGCTAGGACTTTTGAAGGTCAAAAACAGATGGCAGAAGTATGTCAGTCTGCAGGGTAACTATAAAGAGAAATAAAGATGTGGGTGTGAAATTTCGACTTGCTCGCATGTGTCCTTCATGGTCAGGGCAAAGACTTATTGAACGCCCCTCGTATATCTAATTTGCAGCAGTTACTTTCTGTTACTTTGCTTTCAAGATTAAGATTTTTCTTTGCTGCTATCAGTGAGCCTCCACCTATTCTACCACGTTTATCTCTTCTATACAAGCCATATTCATCTAAAAGAATGTCACTGTTTTTTACTCCTGGGTATAGCTAAGTTTCTGAGCCAAGAGGACTGTGGACTTCCTCTACAGTCTTCCCCCACGCTAAGATTTTCTGTTTTGATCCAGAACTTTTCCATGTTTATGTATTTCTTTTTTATATGTTCTAGTTCTAGTCTAGATTTTTATTGTAATTTCTTTTGTTTAATTGTCTTTTAATTGTTGTTTGTTGTCTGAAGAAGGGTATATGTCCGAGAATTTACTGCTTTGTATTGTCTTTACAGTTGTTTTATAAAACTTCGTTTTGTTTACATTCTTTTCTGTGCCTAGTATTATATCTAATTTGATTTCATTGTTTAGTTGGGCTAGTGAGGATACCTTTCTTATTAGTTATTAGACTTTGGATCTTTAACACGAAACATTTTCAATTATTTCTTTTAGTGCATGTCTAAGGACTTTTGGGATTGTGACAGCGTGGGTTAATTTTATGATGTTTTAATCCTCCGCGTTGACAGGTTTTGATTTTGATGTACCGCTTTGTTGATCGTCAAATTTCTTTGTGGTGTTTGGTTTTCGTGCCTTTTTAAAAATGTTATATTTACTCCGTTTTGCTTATGGAATAGAAGCAATTATGGGTTTGAAGATATCCGAGTTAACATTTTCAAAGATTTTATATCTGTTATTAGCAGACGTGTTAGGTGACGTGGTATAAGAGTTGAAAAATGAGGAGTTACAGCACGGCAGTCCACACTCACGACATATCCAGGAAATGGTATTGTTTTTTGGGCGTTTGAAAACTAATATATTTATTTTAATGCATTTTTTATCGATCCAACACTCACATTAGTCACAATGAATACAGTGTTGGTTATTTTTTACATACTTTGCAGCAATTCTTGCAAGTGTCCTTTTCATCTTTATTTTGTGTGGGCCCTGGGTTAAGTTCTATGTCTCATGTTCATGTAAAGTTCATGTAAAGAACTAAATGGAGCCATGGCAAGTTTGTTTTTGTTAGGTTGACGTCCATAGAAAGTGATTGCAAGAATTAATTAGTTTGAGTTTTTATCAGGTCTAATTACTTTTTTTTTTTTTGGTTTGTGAGGCTATTTATAATCAGAATTTATATATGTGTCAGAAATTACATTTGATGCGAAAATTTGTTTTAAAAATCCTGTTTCATCTCCCCGCTGGCCTTTGCGTGACGTCATCAACATCCGGTGTTGGCGAGCCGGTCCTCGTCGTCGCCTTGTCGCCTGTACCACCCAGCATGCGGATGGTGCAGAAGCCCAAGTAAAACTGGAGGTGATGGAGTGATGAAACATAACGTTAGACGCGGAGGCTGTGGACATCGAACCTGACAATTGATTCAGGGTGGTAAACCAGGTGCTTTTGTTGGGTCAACAGCAAGGCCAATGCATGGGTAGATTTCAGGCCGTCTTAGGAGGAAAATATTGTATTAACGTAGTCATCCACTGCTGGATCAAACCGTGGCTTGGGTCGGTGATTGGGTTAAAAGAGCTGCAGCAGTTGCAGAGGCTTTGAACGGCAACATCTCATCATACGAATATGTCGCCCCAAAAGAGTAGAAAGAAGCGCATCTAAATTTTTCTTCCCTTTTGTATGAACGACAAGAGCCACCTGGTGACTTATCGGTTGGTTGGTTAAAAAGCTGGCATGAATATTACATCTTAATCAACAACTCAGGCAAGGTCATTGTCATTGTCAGCTTTGGTGACAGGCACCCCAACACCACCAGCAGTGTTTCACTGCCATGGAATTACTCTGGTCCGGCTTAGTATTGTTGACATTTCCGTTACGTTTTAGTTCTTTATACTCCTTGGCATTCTTTTTGCGACATTTTCAATTGTTTCATCATCTTCGATTGTTCTGCTAGCCTTAGTATTGCTGATGGTTTGTTGCGGAACGCTAAAATATTAGCAAGACCAGGGAAGGAAAAAGAATATCTCCTCCGTCAAAAGTCTTTTGACAAGGTGTTGACGACTCTGGTGACCTCCAAACTACTTCGGTGCATGCAATTTGAATGAACTGTGTGTTCCTTTTTGAGGTAGCAATTCCCTCTCAACACCAAGTCTTCTCAAAACTTCATCATTTGACACTCTATCTTTGTAGCTAACTCTTGCCAAGCTTCAAGTTTAAATACAGTTAAAATTACATTCTTGTACCGCATCCACGAGTTTCTCGTCGTCATCAAATCTTCTTCCGGCAAGGTGGTGCTTGAAGGGGTCAAACATATGGAAATCAGAAGGTGCCAGATCAGGACTGTTTGGTGGATATGATGCTTCCCGTTTACATTTCTTAAATTAAGCCAATCTTTTGCGACCCGTGTGTGGCGTCGCATTGTCGTGTTGCAGAACAACGCCCTTCTTCATACGACCAGGTCTTTTTCCGTGAAAGGCTTCTCTGAGTCTGTCCAATGTCTGACAATAGGTGGCGGCATTGCCAGTTAATCTAGGGGGCAAAGCTTCTAGGACAATGCCTTTTGCAAAACACCGTAGCCATGACTTTTTTCACCAAGTGACCAAGGGTTGACGCTTAAATGTTTTGACTGTATTGGAGGATATTATTATGGCGTGTTTCCCAGCACAGCTGTGACTTTCAACTTTGACCAATTCTTTAAGGTGTTCGCCACCTTTACTTGGTCATAAAAATAATTCCGGTCACCGAGGAACTTCAAAATTTGTATTCAGGGAGTGTATTAGTGCAAAAGGCACCTGCAATTTGTTGATTAAAAAATTAAGATTAGTTCCCGAGATATCGGGAAAAACCCGGTTATTTTCCGGACAAGCTTCGTAACTATGTACCTGCTCATTTTATCAATTCCACTTGCATTGTGAAAAGTCTTAGATTCGGGCGTTCAAAGGACAATGATTCTATTGGCCTACGTACATTCTATGATATGAATAACAACGTTACTTGTAGATGATTTTACAACGAGTAGATTGCACCGAACCCTAATCAAATCGGTCCACCCAAACCGAAGTTGGGTCCATTTTAGTGAATTCTATGGTCAGTTTTCCTTTACCGACAGGCGGTCGCCCTGGCCATTTCCTGTCACGAGAGTGTTACCACATCATGCCTTACTACTTTGGGCTCTCCTCCTACCTGTTTTGTTTAAATATTTGCAACAAATTCAGGAGATATTTTTTACCAACATAAACTATTTTACACAAGTGTCTCGCCGTATCCGGCTGTGCATTTTCTGGGGAAACCATAATATAATATTCTTTCTTACCCCCATTATGCATTTTTTCTTTGCGCTTGCCCCACTGGACTCTGATATCAATATCAGTAAGACTGACGCTAGCAAGATGTGTGAGCAGGAGAAGTTCATCTGTGGAAAGAGAGGCAACGTATTAACAAGTGTTGATTTTACTACTTTCTTACTTGGGGCCTTATTAAACTTAAGTCAAAGTGCACGATATCGAATTTATCTCTAATCCGTGCACCGCATAAACCAGCAGCGTCGTGATGTTTGGTGTGGCGAGAAGGGAGAAGGAAAGCAATCTTGAAAAAAGAACGTCATTTATTATATGATTCACTAACATGATCAGGAAAGGATACCGGTACAGGCTAATATATGAAAAAGGCTATGAGTGACGATCGCTAAAGTTTACTTAATGTGAAAAAGTAAAAATCTCAAAAATTGTGCTTACGCCTTAATAGAATGACTCCGACGATATCATCCTTCAAAAATTACAAGATAAGTTTAGGAAGATCATTGAGGCTGCTTAAGTTAAAATAAATGATATATGTGGACGGCCATATAAGTCATCCTTTGTTAAAAAAAATTAGTGCTCATTGTGCGCTCCCCGCCCGGAACCGCCCGGAATGTTTGCGCATCACTGTAGATCTACTCAGTCAGTTGAAAATTACAAAAAACGATTTTTCAGTAAACATTATACATCAAAGTAGGGACATGACCCCTATTCATTATAAAACAAATAGCATGGCTCTATCAAATCAAAATCCTATCTTTGAGATGGAATTTACTTCAATGACCTCTCATCTTTGCAGACTAGACTTTAAGCTAAAAATAGCCCCACAGTTTCAAGGGAGGTAACTCTTCAGAAATACAATATATTGTTTAAAGTCATTTTAAAGTCATTTTAAGTCACAATTTCAAATAAAAGGGAAATAGATTCATGAAAATATTTTAGGTAATTACATTGAGACACAATTACATCAAAAATATTGATATTGAACCAAATACAAAATAAATAATATACAAAACCAAGACACCATACGTACAGAATAGCACAGACAACTTTAAGTATATTTTACATTAGCTCTCAGCCTAGGCTCAAGATTGCCAGATTGACTTTCTCGGGGCCAACATCACGAATTTGAGCAATTACTTTTATTTCTCTTAGTTTCCATAGGCCTATTTCGATTATGAGAATTGGGGATTTTTTTACTCTTGGAGATGCGAATCACAATTATTTTTGTAAATGTTTCTAGCAAATAAGAGAAGACTGTATTCCTAAATAACGTGGGGGCTTTTTTTGTTTGTGACCAAGGACCAAGTAGTTAAAGCCAATCTACAGTAGATAAAGCCAAGGGCTGTGCTATATGGGTGTGATTGGAATCTACATGTAGAATCTATACCTAGATCTACTTAGTTGCGTAATATGATACATTAATTTTATTTATTTATTCGATGTTTAGTTCTACATTATTTTTATGAGAACCATAGTGTAAAGGAACGAAACGGCGAGGCAACAGTGCGTGTGGGATAGAAGAGAAGGCGTTCTGTTTGGTTTAGGTATTTGGCCCCTAAATTTTTCACCCGAGAAAATAATAGAGATCAATTTGGCTCTTTGACTGTAATATATCTGGTAATGACCTCTCATCTTTGCAAGTAGGATCGAGCTAAAAATAGCCGTCGGCTTTGTGTATCAGCTAGGAATGTCCAATCAGATTGCCGATGTGTTGTTAGGCTAATTCGCACACAATTCTATGGCTAGGCCTGGGCCTAGATCTAGGCTACCTGATTTTGGCAAAGCTACGCTACGATTGAAACTAGGTACACCTGATTTGATGATGTGTAATCACATAAGAATGTCTGCAACATAAAAAGTCAGACACTGATTGTTTTCTTATTTCTCTAGATCTATAAATCTAGATATAGATCTAGATTCTAGATCTAGAATCTAGATTAGATCTAGAAATCTTGAATCTAGATCTATAGTCTAGATCTAGAATCCAGAGCATGGATCTTTTTTGAAGGGTCATGTCCGAAAACTAGATTCTACATCTAAATCTATGCTAGATCTATACAAGGAGTCGTAGGAAAATAAATATGACATGGAATGTAGAAAATACACTTATTAATTAATCTAGCTAAGAAAGCAACATTACAAGGTAAACAGCATTGAATTATTAGTATTTAGAATCGGGTGACCGAAAAATTACCGATACAGACAGACACACAGGCGGGCGGGCAGGCAGGCAGACAGATAAATAGAGTCTATGCATACATATAGGCAAACGGACAAACAAATAGTATTATCTTTTTACAAACCCGGGCAAGGCCGGGTGCCCAACTAGTTATTTAAAAAAAAATAATAATACAAACATACATACACACACATTAGGTCACTACATGATTATATAATTATTATTCTACATGAGTTCCACATCCAGGATCACACTTCTCCTTCACACACACAAACACACACACACACACACACACACACACACACACACACATGCGCACAGCCAGGCAAGCTACATCTAGTTTTTAGATGTTAGTGTTCTTGTTTTATTTTGTTGTTTTGTATTGTTAGTTTTTGTTTTTGTTGTTGTTGTTGTTGTTTGGTTTTTTTCGTTTATTTTTTGTTTTGTCTTGTTTTTTTGTTGTTGTTGTTGTTTTTTGTGTGGATCTTTTTTGTTTCGTTTCGTTTATTTAAGCTCATGCTTAAAGTCTTACGCAACGCTACTGTATTTTACATTGGATGGATATTGGTCCCATAATGTGACTGTAGCAAGGCAAAATGAATACAAATACATGTAAGTACGGTATCCACACTTGAAGATTGTAATGTAAATGGACGAGTTCCAGATCTTGAATGACTTTTACATTAAGAATCCTTAAAAAATGGTACTACTTTTGATTATATTTGTGTTACCTAATTTGTGGTTATAGTTTTTCGGCTGGAATTTTCATTCTATGCTCAACACCACAGGTGGCTGATGGGTAATCCCCGCGTTTGACTTTGTAGCTAGTTGCAGTTGACTGGTAGTGCGATGGAGCGTGCGTATGGGTTGGATCGAGAAGAAGATGCAAGTAGTTGTGCCGTGTGCAAAAGTAGCAATGGCCTCATCATTCATTCGCCCGTGTGCAAAAGTGCCAATGACCTCATCATTCATTCCATCACGAGAAAATTAGAACTGGGTCCCATCTATCAGTGGCGGGTCCTGCCCGATTTGCTTGGATGGGCAAGTCTATTAACTTTTTTGTTGTAAAATAAGCCGAAATAACGGCATGAGCACGTTTTAACTCTTTGACTATAATTCGCCCATAATACATAGAGACGTACACGAGTTTTTGCTCACACAGACATAATAAAATGGACAAATCTTAGTCAAAGATTTAAATCGTGTTCATGCCGATACATTATATCGGATTTGTATAGAATGAGTTAATACCTCAACTTTAATAATATTTTTATAGCCATTGAGCTTCATTCACTCAACCACCACGACATCGGAATGAAATTTGGGGATTTCAGCCATCAGTCATAATATTTTCCAATATATCATTTACGTTGTTAAAGAATGACGTCATAAAACTTAATTCCAGACTGAAATTGAAATAAAAACACTGGGTTGTCTATTGCCCCCCCCCCCATCCCCCGCCCCTGCGAGGCGCCATTCCCGTGACTTTAATAGTTTGAGGTCGTCGTAGCAAAATAGACTTTGTCTTCTTTTTGGATTACCCGGCATGACTAATTTCTATCTCTATGTTAACTTTTAAATCACACTTTACTATGATTATTAACTTTAATGCTGAATCATGATTTTTATAACATATTATTCTGTTTCGTTTCGTGATTTTATTCAAAAAGGTTTGATGTTGGGTTTTACCATTTTGATAATGCCTTTTGACTGTTCGTTTATAAAAACAACTGACGCGTGTTGATTCGGTGGGTATCAGTGTTAAATCTAATCAGCTTTTATAGCCCGGATCACTGGCATTTCCACGTGTTCATATTGTTGCCCCTGTAGCGCAAACACAATTGGAAACCTTTATTATAAAGCCACGCACAAGTTTACTGCTCCTACCTAGATCTACTAGTAATTTTGGGGGTGACTCGAAAGTGTTACCTCCTTTTGTTTTTAAGCCAACCGGAAAAATGATAATGATTTTTTAAAAGATATAATGATAGTAATAAAGAGGAGAAGTGATGGTAGATATCTTTTGAACAGGGCAACCCAGGTGGTTTGCCAAGTGACTTTTGACACCGCAAAGGATAGCGGCTTTGTTCCAGGTCATTGTACGATTATGGAAATCAACAGAAAGAGAGAAGAAATAGGGGAAAAAGAAAGAAAGAAGGAAGGAAAGACAAAACAACGAAAGATAAAAAAAAAGAAAGATAGAAAAAGTAAGGAAAAAACTGAAAAAAATAGATTAGATCGATAGAAAAATAGAAACGAAGAACGAAAGAAAGAAGAAAAAAGAAAGAAAGAAAAAAGGTAAGAAAGAAAGAAAAAAGGTAAGAAAGAAAGAAAAAAGGTAAGAAAGAAAGAAAGAAAGAAAGAAAGAAAGAAAGAAAGAAAGAAAGAAAGAAAGAAAGAAAGAAAGAAAGAAAAAAAAGAAAGAAAGAAAGAAAGAAAACAAACCCGTCCACAACCTGCCAAACTTCCACCACACCCAAAAACATTTCACTTCCCCATTTACTCGTAGGCTGTATGAAGCCAGTATGTCGCAATGCACACAATTTGATTCTCAGACTACAATTTGTCCATATTATTACAGGGTGACCATAAAAACACTCTTTGATTTTCCTCTGGCGGTACGTCAAGGGCAAAGTTTACGTACCTCCCTTGCTACAGACCATGGATGAACTTTAGGAACGTATCAATGCATCCATCCAAGTGATTACAAAAGATATGCCTCAGAAAGTCTGGATGGAACTTGACCATCGTATTGACATATTATGCTGGGAAACAAAGAGGGGCACACATTGAGTGCCTGTGAGGGTCTATTGAGGGCCTATGACATCTCTCGTATGAAACTTGGTTAATTTCTGTAAATGTAGACACCAAACTCGAGTGAATATAAACTCAGTAAATGTTGTGAATATTTGAAATAAAGGAGTGTTTTTGTGGCCACCTTGTATATATAGAGATGAGCAAGATTTGAGTCTCTGACTACATAATGCCGATGCCATGTCGGGAACGTGTTCATTCCGGCTTATAGGCAAATTGTAGTCAAAGAGTAAACCGTGCTCAATAAATTTGTAGTCTCAAACAGAAAAATGTTGTTTGATCGTGGATCAGGCATACAAAATATATTACATACAAATATTGACATACAAAATGTATAACGTACAACATCATTTGATTATACATTGTCATACATTCGGTTAGCAAGAGGCATGAAATCAATATAGTCACTTAAATAAAACAACAACACAGGACATTCCTTCGTATGATATTCTGATGACACGGATAACTTTAAAATCTAAGAAACATGTGTTATATAATATATGTATATATATTTTTATATTACTAGTTGAACGCCCGCGATGTCGCGGGATAAGATTTTAAGTCAATTGGCTTGTTGGCTTTAAAACAACATTGTTC
>JBCHJU010004796.1:0-12306 GCA_039654505.1 Plocamopherus imperialis | reverse complement strand
TCTCTCTCTCTCTCTCTCTCTCTCTCTCTCTCTCTCTCCCTCCCTCCCTCCCTCCCTCCCTCCCTCCCTCCCTCCCTAACACAGTGTTAGGGTTGGTTTGTTAATGAGTGATGTAGGGTTATCGTCTTTGAAAATTTTCAATTAAATACATGTATCACTATCACTTAGTTTTCTTGTCTTGACTTCCCCTTCCTTATCTGATCCCATTGACGTCATGTTATCCAGTATCCACTGTATGTTTGAAATCGCCTCATATCTGTAGTCACTTCAGTGACATTTTCCCCCTACGACTATTATGCCAATTCATTGTAATAGCGTAATGTAACTGTCCCCATTTGAAGCAAGGAGTTGCAATCTTTTATTGTTTTTATTTAATTTGATGTTCTGTTTGAATGATTTTTGCTAAATCTCATCTCTGTCAAAATGTGGAGGAATGTCTTTGTAAATTTTGTTATACATGTAGCACTGACTTGTCTATATCATCATCTAACACTATGACCATGAGAATTAATGACTATGAATAAATTTGAGTCCATGCAAGAAAAAACATTGATTTAAAGTCTTGAGTATTTTCTCTCTTTTGGTTTTGGTATGGTACACATGTAGAGTAGATGTATTCATTTTTTTTTTTTATTAGTAGCCAAAATCTTTTTTTTCTTTATCAAAGTCAAAGCCAATCGTTTGCCATGATAAGTATGACACGTACATGTATTTCTCTGGCCTTGTCCAGAAACGCAATCTTAGGCCTAGGCAACGCGAATCCAACCCTATCCATCACTTGGTCTTGTCTGTGTCGACCTGTCCTTTCTGTTTTACTCATCTCTCTCTCTCTCTCTCTCTCTCTCTCTCTCTCTCTCTCTCTCTCTCTCTCTCTCTCTCTCTCTCTTTCTCTCTCCCTCTCTCTCTCTCCCCCCCCCTCTCTCTCTCTCTCTCTATCTCTCTCTCTCTCTCTCTCTCTCTCTCTCTCTCTCTCTCTCTCTTTCTCTCTTTCTCTCTCTCTGTGTGTGTGTGCATGGATAGTTTCGGGAATGGAACGCCTGACTCCGATTTTGTTTCCAAAATGCTTTTATTCCTAAACTAAAAATAGCTTATTATTATGCTGTGTACCCAGTCCATAAATATACATGGACATGTATCTAAGTTGTCAACCCAATTAGCAATAGAACTGTCCTGTCAGGAATTCGCAAATTCATGTTTTTCGCAACTTTTGACTCTTTTTTGCAACGGTGGGGCAACTTGGAAGCTTTTTTTTTGCAACATTGTAAATGGGTGCAACTTTTCACTGATTTAGAATTATTATTATTCTCTCTGCTTTTTATCTTCTTAAATGAATATGGTTCCGCCTGTGTAATTGTAGAGTGATTAGCCTACATACAAGAAGAAAATCCACGGAAGTTTCGTTGCAACTGATACAGCCAAGTTATTGACAAAATGAAAAACTTATACATGTACATTCAAGTACATTGTCATTATAGTAATTACATGTGGCTCTAGATCTTAGGCCTAACTGTTTGTCTCACCCTATCTACTAGATCAAAATGTAGGTCGAGGCGTTAGGCCTAGAAATACTTCTACAAAGGCACCAAACACATATGTAACATGTACAAGATTTCAAACAAAATTGTGGAATGTAGAGGACACAACAAAAAATGTATCAACGCCCATCCGTACTCATTTCTTCCTCCACCCACCATTAGTCTGTGGAACGTGCTAGTCCAGTCTATTGCCATGATAGTACATGTACATTATTCCCCATAATTTCTCACAGGATAAAAATCATCCCACATTCACATATCAACGCCCATCTATATACGTTCTATCCATCCACCATTCGTCTGTGGAACAATATACATGTACTAGTGGGGAAGATAAAGGAAAAAATCCTTCACTTTGTGATACAAGCACCAAATTTGGCACGCACACTACTTTTAGGGTGTTATTTCATAAAAAAAAAAAAACGCTAGCCACGCAAAAATCCAAAATGGCGGCCATTTTTCGAGATGGCCGACAATTGCGTCATGCACTAGAGCTCTTAATATATATCTCTGGATCTTTTAATCCGATTTTGATGATTTCAAAGCTATTTCTGACGTATTTGATAATATAAAATTCAATTCTAACAAAATAAAGAATATTAGCCACATTAAAATCCAAAAATGGCGGCCATTTTTCAAGATGGCCGACATTAGTGCTATGCTTTTGGGCTCATTTTATGTATCTCTGGATCTTCTTATCCGATTTTGATGATTTCAAAACTGTTTCTGGTATTTTTGATAATTTGGAATTCAATCCTAACAAAATAAAGAACTTTAGCCATGTTAAAATCCGAAATGGCGGCCATTTTATAAGATGGCCCACAATAGCATCAGATACATATTTGGGGCTATATATATTTTTTGCTATATCTCTGGATCTTTCAAACTGATTTTGACGATTTCAAAATTGTTTCTGAAATTTTGAACAATGCGAATTCAACTCTAATGAAATAAAGTTTTCTGTATCAGAACCATAAAACACTAATTATCTATCAAAATGTAACATTACACAATATGACATTCAACGGAAAATGACAAGTAAATGTATGGCACCTGTTAACAGCTCACCATTGTTCCTTCCAAATGACCTCTATTCTGAGCAGCTGCAGCTGCACATGACTGTACAGCTTAAACTGAACTTGTAGCACTTGCATCGTCCACGACACTGCGTCTTGCACTGGCATTTTGTGAGTTGCTGACAACTCTGCGCAACTGGTGGGAGCGCAGACCACACGATATTCCAGCTGTCTCCATTCTGCTCCCATCCCCATTTCGCTGGACTCTCCTCGTCTAGCTGGCACTCCAAAGCACGGCTCCAAATGCATGCTGCCTGGTATGCAGCACGTCTAATGTGTTGAAAAAGAGCTGCACTTGTTGGGGGAATAGCTTCATAGGATCTCTGTTTTTTGGCAAACAGTTCCAGACGCGCATCATCGACAGCTTCAGTTGAAGTGGATCGGTCATACATTGTGACAACAAACTTCTCCAACTTCTTAGTATCATCTTCTTCAATCTGTGTAGGATAGCAGCTCAATTTGGTGAAAACATCTGAAGCTTCAGGACACACATCCCATGTCTGCCAGGCTGATCTTTTGCCTTTTCCCCGAAATGCGGACACAATATCACACCCTGTGAAGGCATGGAAGAAGAGAATGCCACTGATCCTCTCTGGAGCTAGGGTTGCTGTGAGCTCATGCAACGAGATCCACTTCAAATGCTGTGCTTGCCCAAACGCTAGCCACATTTCCTGAAGTCCCAGTTCCTGCAGTTGTAAGAAAGTGGCAACAGCGATCACAAGAACATCTGTGTCATTGGCTCTGACCATAATTGTTTTGAAGCCTCTGTTTATGGCATCCTTCACATGTAAGAAGATTCTGGTATCGGCCTCTTCATGATTGCAGGGTGAGACTTCACTGAGGTTAACTCCAGTATGGTTGCTGAGAGCATTTGGACCTTTTGTGATGATGACTCTGTTTTCTGTGAGGTGTTCAACCGTCTTTTCAGCCAGGTAGTCAAATAGTTCAGTCTTGTTAACAGAATGGCGGAGAAAATTGCGCCAGTTCCTTGGCAATTTTCCTGTCCCTGTCACTCGGCGTCTATCTCCTAGGCCTCGTTTTGATCGCGTTTCAAATTTAAGGCTCGATACCAGGTATGTGTCAAACACGATGTCGGTTCTGTGGTACCTTCTGGCAAACGCTTCAACCTTGGGAATAAATTCCATCTCAGCATATTCTGCAAATGTCTTGGATGTTCTTGGTGGCAAGGTGTTGACAAGCGCTGAACCATCAACGATAACTGCATCAGTCACTGGTTCTGCTTCTGGTAGTGTAACTTTGCTCTCCAGTATGGTAGCTAACTGTGACTTCTGGCAGACGTGCAATCTCCCTCCATCACTAAGAGATGCTGGAAATGACTGATTCTCATGGCGGAAGAACTCCTGTAGATCGCATTCTCTGTTTTGGCAGGAAATGAACAGTTTAGAGAATAGCCGACAATCTTCCTTCAGCAACTTATCCTTGGCAATGGTGCTGGGCTTTTCTTGCTCAAAGAAGTCCATTTTTGTCTTCTTGATCGGTGCATAAAACGAGCTTCTATCTTCAAACTGCAGTGCCTCTAAACGCTCCTGAAACGATGCATTACCAGTTGAAAGGTGAGTAGCAATCCTGTCAGCACTGCTAGGAGAAGCTATATCCTTGGTGTCAAGACTAAGTAGATCTCCACTTTCTTCTTGAAATGGATTGCCCATTTCCTCCAGTGTGTTTGTCAACTTTTGTACCTTCTCCATGAAGCTTTTCTGATACATGGGTGCCTCTTCATGGTGTTTCAGTTTCATCTGTTCTGACACATCCCGGAGCCTTGATCCATCCTCGTATTGTTCAACAAGCTGTGAAACAGCAGGACCAGCAACCATCCATCTTCTCAATGCTGATGGATCTTCAGTGATTCCGACAGCTCCACCATCACCTTTGATGACTGCATTTGCTTGCTCGTGTGCTTGATCGATTGCCATTCCTGAAAACTTCCTGTCAGATTTGTGGACAACAAACATCCCAGCATGAAAAGCTTCAGCAATCTGTGGGTGTCTCTTTTCCAACGTCAACATATCGATCAGATGTATTGGAAGCCATCGTGCATAGTTAATGTTGTTGTTGGCATACATATAGGGTATTAGCTGGCACAAGGCTTGACGGTAGAGGGTGAAGTTGGATTCTCTGAGAGACCTGATAAACAGCAGAACAGATAATTCCATTGTCAGCACAAGATGCCAGTACCGGAACTGTGGACTTTGTAGTTTGCAGTGATCGCTCCAGTCTTCTAAACTCATGGCATTGCTAGGATCATCCAGTTCCTCCAAATATGTGGAGTATGCCCCGTTCAAGAGCTGGTAGAGGCTGCAGGCTGTCACTTGGTGAGCTTGGCGGGTCTTGGTGACATTTGAGGCTGATAGAAAGGAATCTGCTGTGCCAGATGAAGCCAATCCTGCCTGAGTAAGAGCTCCCGTCCATCCACTGTTTTCAAGGAGGGAACCAAGTGAACGCAGTGCAGTCATCTCTATGTGCAATCCTCCGAACATGATTAGGAAGTGACTTTCACCATAATTTTCAGGCCACTGCCATTGGATCTGCTTCGCTGTAGCATATATTGGCTGATCTGCTGTGATCACAGGCACTTGTCCTGGGTTAAGCATTCTCACTGCATCCCTGATCTTGTCCATGACATGTCGCACTGTAGCTATAGAATGGGCTGGATCTCGCAGGAGAGGCATCAGTGCGGAGATACAAGCTTTGAATGCAGGTCCCCTGTTCTTGTCTGCATGATAGGAAGACCATGTGATATTTACAGAGTCGTGGACCTCTGTGATGGAGACTTTCTGGAGCCATTCATACTCCAAAGCCAAGTGTGGTTTCAGAATTGCCATGTCTGGTAAAGATATGTTATTCACTTGAGGGGGAGTTGGACTGCCGGTGAAGTATACAGGCTTCACGTTTACATAATGGTCTGGGAGTTCTGGGACTCTCTTTACCGTGCTGGCTCTAAGTTGCAGTTTCTCTTGTTCTTCTCCCTCATTTTCATAAGTGGGGTGCTGGAACAGCGATACACTTGTGCCATGGGAAGATGTTGTTGCTGTGGAAGCAGATGGATTATGGTCTATGTTATCGAGGGCAGAAGTGGTGAACAGTCCTTTACGAAGTTCTGGGGGGCAGACGACTCCATCTCCAATATACTTGGAAACAACAGTATCTCCTAGTTCAGCGGAAATCTCCAGCACTCGATCATAGGATATGCTTAATCCATTCTCATAGAGCATCTGAACGAGCTTCTTCCTCCTGGTCTTTGCAAACACTGATAAGCCAATATAGATTGGGAAAGGGGTTTCTCGATCCTTTGAATACCTGTGAGAAGGGGCATCTTTTTTAAATTTGGAATAGCAGTTATACTGCAGTAGATGTGCCATGGCTAGGTCCGTCTTAGAAGCTCCAAATTTAAGTTGAGATTTAATGTCAGCACCATGTTCGATCATGGCAACAAACTGCAGCAGAGAAGGTGGAACGGCTTCTTCAGTTGAGTCCATGCTGTAATTTCCATCAGGTATAATGTTATGGTCAAGCATGTGACGCCTCAAGATCTTTGCAGCTTTAGAAAGAATAATGGCATCAGAGTAGGCACCATTCTCAGACAAGGCAAAACCTACTTCATCATGAAAGGCAAGCAGGACATCTCTCCCTTTCTTGTGTGCTTCCATCTAAGGCAGCTCTTCCAAAATCTTCTCTTTCAGCCTGGTTGGGTTGACACTGGGTTCTTTTTCTCCTAATTGTAGAAGACGCTGTTTGTACAGATCCACCAGCTCGGCCAGTCTAAATACTGTTGGTCCATCAGAGTTTGATTTAAATTCTGTCAGGTACGCCAGGAGCTCAGAGAAGACAATAGGGTATACGCCAATTTCCTCTTCCTTGCTGCTTGTATTTCCACTCAGAAGAGCTCTCTCTTTGTTATAAAGAGCGGCGAGGCAGGTTGCATGGTACTTTAACTCTTGTGCCACTACATCACCAGCGCTCAGAATGGCCAAAAGCCGCCCGTCACTAAGATTTTGAGCACACTCATTTAGTCGCTTATTCAGCTTCATTGTCATTGCTTGTCTCAGATCACATGGAGAAGACTTTTTCATAGAGAAAGCAGACAGAAAGTTTGCAGTCGAGGCTGGCTCTTCTTTGCTTTGAAGAACTTCCTGCTTCTGTGCTGCAATTGGCAGATCTTTTTCTGGCCCTTTCCAGCCTGGTGTTGCTAAAAAGTCCTCTGCAGCTTCGGTGATACTTCGCATTGTTTACTCGAAGGGTTTCTTCCACACCATTACCTTCGTCTAGGCGAGCAAGATTCAATGTAATTGGCATTTCATTGATGGACTGAAACAGGGGTATGTTCTTTGCAATCATTGTGTACCCATCCTGTTCTGAGATGTAACGAGTTGGAGGAGATATTAACTCTTCATCACTGTCTTTCTGGCATAAACAACACTTGGACCAGACTTTTCCAGTTCGGTATTGCATTCGCCATTATTTTTGTGTTATAAGGCCGAGGGACCACCTTAGCACATTAATGTATGGGATACAACTAGGTTCGCACATCATAACGGTATGTTCTACACCTAGTCCGATCATTCATCTAGCGCCATTTAACTCCCGTGTGATCTGTACACCATTCAGGTAACTTTGAGCCCCGTTACCCTTGGCTCGGCTCTCCCGCGCTGGCACATCCTGTCAATTCAGATGCGGCTATCTAACTTTAATTTGTAGTGTTTGTGGGGCTTATTAGATAGCATTTGGGAGACTAAATTAGAGGTAGGCATAAACTAAACACCAGTGTAGGTATTGTTCCAGCAAATCTAATTTAGTTGACACTAGACCCCATGCTGGATTTCACAGCAATGATGCTCGCCAGTGTGCCCTGGTTGTGCTTGAACATCATTTCATTGGCAATCTTCATTTTCTGATATCCCTCTCAGCTACTTTGGCCTCCAGGCTAATTCATTTTTAGGATGATTATGCACAGGCAGCTTCTTTTGAGTAATTCAAGGGGGTTGTGGCTGGTTTCGGAAACAAACGTGAATTTGAAAACCACTTACATTGCTGTAAAATGTCAAAAAAGCACCTTACATTTGATATAAAATGACCAAAAAGCATATTAAATTGATGAATATTGTGTAAACACATGTAAATTTGGATTCGCCATGCTTTATTACATATATTTTGACACCAAAATCATATGGTTTGCTCAACTGGGCCCTCCTATATGAAATTATATATTATTGCATAGCCGATCGGCGGCCATCTTGGAAAATGGCGGCCATTTTGAAAAAATCGCGTGGCTAGCGTACTTTTATGAAACAGTAGGGTGTAACGGGTATGTGTACCAATTTTGGTGCTTGTATCACAAAGTGAACGATTCGGCCGAAAAAATGGCTATTATCTGCCCCAGTATTATCATTATTGTTTTTATTATTGTTATTTTGTTATTTTTATTATTTTTATTTCTATTCACATAAATACTGTCTCATGTTTCGATGTCTCTCTGTGTAATGTCTGCAATATGAGTAGGTCTGAGTGTTAGTTTGTCTGTATGTACTTGTGTGTGTCTTTATACGCTTGTGTGTACGAATGTCTCCTACTCCCAGCAATTGCCCCTCCCTAGAATTCTAATGTCTTGTAATTATCCTGATTTGCATTATATTTCTTTTCCACAGATACCGGGTTTTGACAAAAGCGAAAGGAAACGGAAATCGAAATACAGCCAAGCTCTTGAGCCAACTGGAAGACGAGAGTTAATCGGAGTCATACTCTCTTCGATAACATTAGCATTCAAGAGAATCTATCACTAAACTAATACAACTGTTTATGCCTACTTGTTCTATACTATATTCTTTACTAGATAACAATATCAATATAATATTCATTTTCACGGAAATAAATCTAAATTTATAATGCAGATCTCAGTCTATTATTGACGAACTTAATAAATTCCATAATAATTTCACTCATCAAACCGTTGTGGATTACTTCAGAAAAAAAAACGTTTGTCATTCAATAAAGTTCGTTATAATTCTGTAAAGGTTTGCTTCATAAAACCAACGTTGAATAGTTCAACAGGAGCCTGAGCCTGGTCCACAACTCAGTTATAATTGAATAATCTCTTGGTTCAGGAAGCTATAATAATGTGTAGCAATTCAGATATTTGTTTGTCCCATGAATCTGTTATGGGATAATTGAATAAAGGTTTGGCCCTCAAAACTGCAATGGTATAACTGAATGAAGATTTGGCTCTCAAAACTATTATCGGTAAAAAAATGTATAAAGATTTGGCCCTCAAAAGTATTATGCAATAATACAATAAAGGGTTGGCCTTCAAAATTTCATGGTATAACAATAAAGACTTGGACCTCAAAACTGTTATAGGAAAATTCAATAAACATTCGTTACATGGAATAATAGTTTTGCGTTGTTGATTTGGCATGAAAGCAGGCTTTTGTCCTTGTCTTCTTAGCATGACCATCTAGGTCCCCGTTTGTTTGGGCTTTTTTCATACTTTTGCGAACAGGCAAAACGGATGAGGAAATCCAAAGTCCACACAGAGAATTTCAATTCACAAAATTTGTTTTATTGATAGAAACAAAATTAACAATCTAAATGATATACAGTTACATTATAACTTGAAAACATTAACTACACAGAAAAGATCTTGAGTAGCAGTCCGATGCAAACAGATATGACTTCTACTTCAAAATATCACAGCACACCTCACTCCACAATTCTGCCGGTTTATTTTCACGAGTAAACTCACCCCAGCCAGTAGGAAGTCTCGTGTTTTAAGTCACGTTACAAATGCATTAACTCGCAACAAACGAGCAAAGTATTTGATTGGCCTATTGCCCTTTGACTGCAAATCAAACAAACCATTCATAAAGCAACAATATTCAAAACATACCAACCCACCAATTAGAGAAACCAGATTTGCAAAAATAAACCATATCTGTTAAAAGAAACCAGTTTTGTAAAAGGAAACCAGATTTTTAAAAAGAAACCAGATTTGTAAAAAGTAACACAATTTGTAAAAAGAAACCAGAATTGTAAGAAGAAACCAGATTTGCAAAAACAAAACAAAACAGATTTGTAAAAAGAAACCAGATTTGTAAAAGAAGCCAGAAATGTAAATAGAAACTAGATTTGTAAAGGAAAAAAAATCAACAAGACAGGTAAAAAACAAACCAGATTTGTGAAAAAGAAGGGTCTATAACAAAATTACAAAATCTATATATTTTTAAATCAAGGATTTCTCAATACAATTTTCCTGAAACTTCATGAACTAATTATTGCTTTCAAGGGTCGACCCTTAGTGGAATCTCGTCTATGGAAAAGGGCCTTTTGTAAAGTGGACATCTTTTGCAATGACAGCCGGCCAAGTATTGACAGAAGGAATTTCAGCTGAATTGATAAAAGACTTTCCGAGAATTTCATCTCAGAAGATTCGCTTTGCTTTGGATTTTCTATTGTTTCGTCTTTGATTTCGTTAGGCTTCTTTCACCTGTTGTATTTCGTGATCAAGACTTTCTTTTTGTTTTGTTTTGTTTGTTTAGTGTCTGTCTGTTTCGTTTTTCTATCTCTTAATTTATTTTTGTTTCTTACATTATTATTGGCGAATGAAAATCATTGAACGTATCGTGGCAAAGCGTGTTTGTTAACAAGGCATGCAGGCAATGGCTACCCATTAGTCCACAGTCTTACAAAACCTTGGGCCAAGCAACGCAAACACTCGAGGTGCGGGTCAACCAAACCAAGAAAAGAACGAAAACGGGCGGATGCATTGAGGCTAGTGTGGCTCATCTCACCTTCTTATTGGCCTGGAATTAGGTCTGTTGACACACTGGGACTGGCTGCCTTTCAAACGCGTCGGGATGATCGTTAGTGGACAGCAGGGGAGGTAAAGAAGTAATTCATCAATTTCTTTTATTCGGCGACTGCTCGTTTTTTACTTTGTTGCAAACTCTCCTGGAAGAAATCAAACCTTGGGATTTGTTTGCTTGTCCTTTGATTTGGAGTTTCACTTTTTATTTATTGGTTTTTTCCATCAACAACAACAAAAATGTGTGCGGGTGTGTGTAAGTCTGTGAGTGTGTAGGTCTGCTGGAGTCATCATTAGGACAAAATATCGTGTCACAAACGTAACAGGAGGGATTCAATCTCTCCCTTGCCGTAAAACTAAGTTAGACCATGCTTGGACTTGAAATTTGAATGCAGTTGTTGTTTGTCTGCTACATTTTGAAATGCTTTGATCACTCTCTGTGTTTTGGGCCACGGATTGCGTCGTGTGACAAGGTCATAGAGGACAGGATAACGAGGCCAGGAATCCATGAACTAAACCAACGGTAGGGTCAGTCAGACCAACGGATCCAGACTTTGAATATTTGGCAGAAGGCCCAGTCTAACATTAAATTTCTACTTAAAATGACGTGCTAGAATTTCTTAATACCCCAAAGCGCCCAAAATTCGTACATGCCCCAAAGGGGCCTAAATTCTTGCATACACCGAAGTGCCCAAAATTCTTCCATACACCGAAGTACTCAAAATTCCTACATACATGTACACGAAAATGATCAAAACTCCTACTTCCACCAAAATGTTGAAAACTCCGCTTAGAGTTGCTGGATAAATTCATGTGTTCACAGTTCTCGCATACCCCTAAGTGCTCAAAAATTCCAACATAAACCACTGTCTTTCAAGTTTCTACTAAGAAGACAGTCTTCTATAGCTGCAGCGACAACAGATGGGTTTAACTCCTTAGTCACTGCGCTAGGTTTAAATGAGAAATCCTAAATAAAGTCATGCTTTTTGACCCAAGTCCTGGAAGTTAATGACTGAGTAAAAGCATCCCTCGACGTGGTTAGACCAGGAGAGGAAGACATCGGACTCTTTACTTGTTGGATGCCGACTAGGATGTAGGAAATACAACAAACGACAACATGAAAAGGCGGTCGGTCAGTCTCTAAGCAAGAAATTACGTCTGTGAATGAAACAAGTAATTTGTATCTAGACTTGCAAGGAAGTCAGGTATGGACATGAAAGGTAAGTAAGAAAGAAAGAATTTATGTATGTATTGAGTGATCAAGTAAGAAAGTAAGTTAGTGTATGTAAGAAGTAAGTAGGAAACTTCTAAGCTGAAAAGAAAGACTGGTGTTGCTATCTTGAATAAATTCAATAAAGAAAAAAACTATAAATGTGTATGAGACAGCAGTGATGTTTAATGAATCTCCCTCCTATCTCTCATTTTGAAAATAGCCGTAACATTGGCCAACTGCCAATCATTTGGAATAGACCCAAATTTCAATGTCTTATTAAAAATAGTCTTCATTGGTAAAGATATCTCAAAAGCAATCTCCTTTAATAAATGGGGATGGAGGCTGTCTTGCCCCATACTTTTAGTTACATTCAAATCAAGAAACTTTTTACGAATAGTGTCTTCTTTAATTTGAATGTCAGGCAAAAGATTATTATTATTTTTTTCAAGAACAGGGATATTTGAGAAATTTTCTCTCACAAAAACTTCAGAAAAGTACTTATTTAAAATTTCTGCCTTCAGCCTTATCATTTTGTGTAAAACTATCGTCACTTTTTCTTAAAATACCAATACCCGTCTTTCTCTTAAGCTTCTTATTAATAAATTTCCAAAGGCCTTTCTTATTTGTCTTGCTGTCCTCAGCTATTTTTCGTTCGAATGTCTTAAC
>JBCHJU010004686.1:0-12306 GCA_039654505.1 Plocamopherus imperialis | reverse complement strand
GGGAGGGAGAGAGAGAGAGAGAGAGAGAGAGAGAGAGAGAGAGAGAGAGAGAGAGAGAGAGAGAGTCAGAGAGAGGGAAAGAAAGAAAAAGAGAGAGAAGAGAGAGATAGAGAGAGAGGGGAGAGAGAGAGAGAGAGAGATAGAGAGAGAGAGAGAGAGAGGGGGGGGGGACAGATAGTCATTAGGTATCGATAGAGATGGAGATGCTTCTATGGCAGACTAGATCCGGGTGATTTGCCCGTAACCTGGTTCCTCATGGCCACAAAGTCAAATAGTGCTTGACTGAGCGTTCGTGTTTTCATCACGATTGATTTGACTGCATTGTTGACTTGTTATATAAAATAAATTATGTACCGGGTATAAGTTCTAATAAAAATAGGCAGTATAGAACTCCCCCGTGATTGTTTACGTATGTAGAGTAAATACGCTACATGTACATGTACATGTATTTTTGTATACACTGTGTAGGCCCTACTTGACCGTCGGGCAGGACACGATAATATTAATATACAGTCGAACTCGGGCGTAAGTGGATAGATGCAATCTGAGTCAACAGGCTACGCTGCTAGTTTAAAGCCCGATGTTATGATAACAAATACATTGTACATGTATATTGATACTGTGCTAGGTTCAGACAGTCCTTTTGTGTTGGGCCGTGGGCCACGTCCTTTTGAGGTAGAAAATGTCTAGGATGTGGAGGAAAATGGGAAGAGACAAACATCAATGGGAACTTGTACAAAAGTGCAATTTACATATATGTAAAGAGAAGAAAAAAAAACGGGGACTTGAAACTTGAAAATTATGTTGACTCAAGAGGGGTATCACCTTTGTGGTGCTCACAGTATAGCGGCCCATACACTATCAATATCATTGACAATAATATTGTCAATATATTGGTATTGACAATATCATTGCCAGTGTGTGGGGATATTGAAAATAGTTTGTGAGGAAAAATATTTCGTCAATATTATTGATAATGTATGGGCCGCTTTACTGTAACACAGCTATGCCGATGTTTTGTCAGTCGACTGTATACACCTTTCCCTTTTACTCTAGGGTATTTAACGCTAAGACCAGGAACGGTCACCTGAGTGACCTATCATGCCGATAAATTCGTCAACCATCATCGCCAATATCAATTATATTATTATTATTATTATCATTATTATTATGTTTTGAACTTAAAATTACATGTACTAATGAAAAAATTATGATTAAAAGATACGAAGTATATGTAATCATCCGATTCATCACAAGACAGAGGGGTGTAACGGATTGCGTTTTATGTATAACTTATAACTCTCCGACATATATTTTAAAAATATTACATGCGTGTACATGTTTATATTATTTTATGCATATATATGCCAAGTGTATTAATTACTTGTATCTGTGTATTTGTATGCAGACTGCATTTTCCTATCACCGCACTCATTAGTATTTGTACTTACGGTCATAGTCATATTGCATGCCTGTACTGCCAAGAGGGAGCAGGGGGTAAAAGGTATTAAATTATGTGTGTAATAACACCAAATCAAAGAGTGAATTTTAAGAAAGGATGTGTCTAGAGGGACCCCAAACAGGGTCTACCCAACAAAAGAGGCTAGGGAGTCCAGAAACGTTCTGCTTTGCTCATTTCATGACTTTGCGTTGTTTTTGCTGGGTCTCAATAGCATCTTCCTTTAAGAATATGCTATGTAGACGAGTGTTAGTGTTATAAATTAAATGTATAATGTTGTTGCCACTGATAACTTCAAGATCTTTTCCATAGTCAACACAGTTGAAATTCGAATTTGGTCAGTCTGTGGAAGGTCATATCTCTTAGTGGTTGTCTCTTCATTACATTTACATTTACTAAAATACTGTCATTTTTACTTGCCAGCTAACAATGTTAGACAGTTTCACAACTCATCAGATGTGAAATAAATGTATGCATGAAGCTAAGTGTAAAAGTAAAAGGGCAAATTCACACGAATCATTGTCATTTTATGGTCATGCATATTAATTAAAACTGTATTTAGCAACATGCTCACCTCAAACACAAAGTACATGTTATATCAGGTTTCCATTGAATCTATGTTGATATTATTATTCAAATAATTCATCAATTGTGTCATTAAATTCAAATCATACTCATTAAATCATCAGTGTTCATGGAAGAATGTGTTATTTACCATACAATGAATAAATCTTAACTGAAAAAAAAAAAATCCAACAAAATCTGGGCCTCAAGATTGTGACTTTGATTAATATGAAATTTCAGACACATGTATTTTAATTTTAATTTTTAGTAATAATTAGCTCTTTAACTACCATATTATGTCTGTATTTCAAATTATACTATGTTTTGCAATGATTTGCAGCTTGGCAGAATGGTATGTGCATGATATGCCAGTTAGTTGTAGCCATAGTATTTTGCTTGTTTGTCTTTTTGTTTAATTTTTATTTTATTTTAAGCTTACTTAAAGTGACAAGAAAAAGACATCAGATCAATAAGATGTGCAAACAGCAGACATGTAAATCTTTCACAAGTGAAACAAAATACAAAAAAGCATGCATACATCAGACATGTTTAGCAATGTTAAAATTATGAAAACCAGTGACAAAAGATACTTTTTAACAAAATTTATTGTCAGTCAATATCAACCCGCACATGTCAGACAAATGTAATGATGTTCAATCATTCTTGACTTCTTACAATGGTCATGTAACATTAACTTTCATGGCAAAGAATCAAACATAGAAGGGTACAAAAGAGGAAACGAAATAAAACCCTTGCTCAATCTCACACACTTCATCAGACACTTAAAGTGCAACAATTACAACAAAAAATACTTTTAAAACTTACCGTCCTCCCTCGACCCACTCTTCCCCAAAGTTCTTCAGGTGTAAAACCCAACCAAAACCGATCCCTAAATAAAATAAAAAAACCCAAAACCCCCCAAAAACTACAAAAATAAGAATGAGAAGAAATGCAACAGATAAATCCACATCTAAATATCTTTAATCATGGTCTCAAGTTCATCTTTGCTCATCATGCGGAAGAGGTCTTTCTTTGTTACTGTGCACATCTGTGAAAAAATGAAAAAGCGTATAAATTAGAGAGTACCAAAAAACAAAAATATAAATATAAACGCCTCATGATCAAATAAGCAAAGATGTATATTAAGTGAAAAAAAATCTGAAAATCTTTTTTGATATTGAAGATTTTGGACCTCTCCAAATAATTGTTCATTTTCTAGGTGGTGGTCGTTACCAATGCAACCAATTTTTTTTCCCCGATTTATTTTACTTTAATATATCTTTTTACGATATATTTACATTCTGTGAAAATTTGGTGCCTCTAGATAAAGTATTAACACAAAAGTAGCTGTGGAAGTAGCGTGCCCCCTTAATACATTACCAATCATATAAAAAAAAAACATTTATGTACACACATATGAACATAGGCCATATAAATAATATAATATGAGGACAGAACGATTGGTGGAGCTCCTCATTATGCAAGGAGGAAGGGAAAGGCAGGAAACAAAAAAAAAAGGGATTTCAATTGCTTGATGGCCTTACTGAATGGAAAGAGACAGTGAGTCAAGGAGATGAAAAAAAATTGTTTGTAAATTTGCTCACTTCATCCCCAGAGGCCAATCGGTCCGACTTTTAACTTTAAAGAGAAAACCGAGCGTCAGCTGCAAGAGCATCGCCGCAATATGTGTAAATAACCTTGCCCAAGGATTAAATCCCATTGTCCCCTACAGGACTCAAACCACCAACCTCTCCTTTGCCAGCCCAAAGCACAACCTCTGTGCAACTGTGACCACTTGATTGATGGATGTATGTTTTGCTGGCAAACAGACATTGAGACGTTTGGAAAGACATGATAGTACAGGTCATCGAGCAGGCAACTGATGATGATGATGATTTAACCATTTCCTTTCATGAAAACCTTGGTCTTCCCCTTCCCCCGCTTCCATCCCAACAATCGTCAGGGGAATCAACTTCTGTCCATATGCTATACAGGTTCAAAGCATGATAATATCAATCTTCTTTCCCTGATAACATCACTGATGTTTCAAAGTTCATTTATTAATAAACACCTAAAATTGTTAATTCTATCAAGAAACATGACTCCAATTATCATTCTCAGACATCTATAATGTACAAAATTGAGTCTTTTGTATTGCCTGCATAGATAAAAATAGCTGATGGGTTTGGGAACGGCGGATTTCCATTAATAATCATTGTCATTGTGACAAAAACAGCAGCTAGCTTGTCTTCTATTTTTTTTTTTTTCCAAAAATTTAAAATACTGAAAGCAGACATTTTTTCACATTTTCTGTTGTTAAATCAATGTCCTATTTTTTCTGAGTCATCCTAATTTATCAAATTTTTCATTGAGGGATTTTGTTTGTTTCATCAGCAAAGTCAAGTCATAGATCTCTTGTTGACTCTGGTGCCTTTTATCCTGATTATCCTTCCTCCAGAGAATGAAACCAATGACAAGAGTGAAGGTAAAGGAGGAAAGGATGCATCCTTATCTTATGCTTGTAACAACTTCAGATGTATATTTGTCATTTCTTATCCTAGTCTTATGCGGCATTTTGTGCCATTGCGCATTTCTTTCAGCAAATATCTATGTATACTTTTCAGAATGCCATAAAAACCGAATATTTCCCACATGGTATCTCCATGGAAAATGAAGTGTTGCAATGCATTCTTGAGAGCATCTGTAAACCATAACTAAAATGCAGCTGAAAAGAGGGACTAGAAAAGGAAGATCAAGCCAATATTCCAAAAAGGAAACCAAAACCGCTTTAGTGGACTTGACCTGTTGAGCAGTAATTTTTCTTTCATCAAGTCAATCCTTAGAAAGAAATAGAAATAGAAAACAACAGGGAAGGCCTACAACTACAATTAGTGATGGCTCATAATGACCGATGGTGATTAGTCCCCATTTAGAGATGAATATTCAGGAGTCATAGCACAGGATCTTTCCAACGTCTGAAATTTATCAATGTCTCAGTCTCAATCATATTCGACCATGCAGCATTTATTTTGAAATTCTTGTAAATAGGGCCTACATCTCAGTGGAAGGTCATCAAATCCGCATAACCATGGAAACCAATGACCCCTGAATGATAAACTTGGGCCTTAATAGTAATACTTACCTCTACATTGCTAGAATTGAGTTTCTCCTCCATAACTTGCTTCAAAATCTTAAGAACAGCTTTGCAGGCCTCCTTTAAAGTCATGGACTGAGGAGAGGAAAACATGAAGAAATGACATTCACATATAGTAGGAAACACGGGAGCGAGAATCCAGGCGAAAATGATCAGAACCAATATGTTGTACTGTTTTTTCATTGCTCAAAACACACATTTCTGTAATTTTGCCAGGCCAAATCTTTAGTGAGCCTAAAGCACGAATGGGCAGGAGGATTATATATAAAAAGGATTTCAGAATACGGAGTTGGTGAGAGGCGCACCTTTGATAAATTACATATATGAGATTACATGTTTCTCAAAAAATATCCATTGATAAATCAATTGCAAAAGATTTACTGAGCTTTTTCAACTCAAAAAGATACACTTAAATTGACAAATCCTACCTTGGAAAGATTTGTTGTGTATGATCTAAATAAAGGCAATAAAAATAAATCAGATCAATTCACTTATATCTAACTGAACTCACTTTATGATATTCTTCCTGCAAGGCCTGCTGGGCGCCTTCAGAGCCAGACCCAATGGCTTTGCCTTCATACTGGATAAAAGTACCTGATGGGTCCATATGGAATCTTTGTAGGACAAATAAAAGTTTTTAAAAAAGTCATCAATGCCATGAAAACAAGGAGTATCAATGTGCATTCCCTCTGGGCTGCTGTCTTAAATATATCTTTCAATATCTTAAAAGATATTGGATATCTCATCACAACTTGCCACCATTTGCAAAGCTTAGAACTAGCAGCCAAAAATGCAACATTGCCTAGTTGTCAAAAAGGAAAAAATAGATGCAATAAGACAAAACACAAAACAAATATAAACAATAATCATTTTCTAAGACTTCCAAGGTTAACTGTTACTACAGATATCTAAATTGCTTGCAACACAAAATATACAGTATGTCATAAATTAACTTTACAAAATTCAATAAGCCATATCTCAGAAAGGAGAGGATGAAATTTGATCAAAATGGTATTGATTTAATTTAATAAGGAACGATGGGAAGGTTGTTTCGAAACAATTTCATTCATTTTAATCAAATCGGAGACGTCGTGCCACTGAGGCAATTCAAATAGTTATGGGCTATGACCAATGACCCATTCCATTCTCCAAGTCATAAGGTTTTCCATGGGAAACATGTCAACCTAGAGACAAAAGTACCTTCAGACCTGCACTCTCCCATCTCCATTTATGTTCTTAATGCTGTTACTAGAGTGCAAACAATTTTAGTTGAGAACAAGACTGAGCCTAGAATTGAAGGCCGAATCTTATAGTGCCCAATTTTGAATTCCTTCACTCTCAAATGAAAAAAACATGAAAGAGAGTGATTATGTCAGAGAAAGATCATCATACTACTTGTAGTTTTTACTCAAAAAGTTCCATCAGTTTTGGTTGTATATATGAAAAATAAATTTGTCAAGTCAATGAAGACTGTAAGTTGATATGGAAGCACTTACAATCTGGGTCCGTGCTCATCTACACCAGCAAACAATAAAGCAACTCCAAAAGGACGACTCTGAAACATCAGCAAAGTTAAAGATGAATTGGCAACTCTAAAATGAGACACTGACACATAAATGCTTTAAATTTAAATACAGAACTTATAATATAATAAAGACGTAAAAGCTGAAAAAAAACCACCAAGAAAACCTTCCTTTTTTTAATATTGATGACACTTGAAAATATTACTTTGAATAACAATATATGTAAACAAAAAAGATTCTTTACATTAAATATAAAAAGATTCACACAAAAACGAAAGTGCTCAGAACCTCAATAGACGTATTCCTTATGAGTGACCCCGATAAATTTTTAAATACCATCTTGATAATTACGTCAGAACGATTTAGAACCAATCTAGCATATTTTCAAATGACAAAAATAAATTCCTTAACAAAGATCAATAAAGGAAAATTCCTTTTCTCCTCATCAAATATAAAGAAAGAAAAATAGAGTAGCAAACTTTTCTTACCATGGCACCAGGATCAGGGTCATCATCGCCAAACTGGAGTGCCAGATTTGACACTGCCTGTGTCACACTTTCAATGCTCATGCTTTCATTGTATGTGAACCAGTGATTCTGTGGGTTGTTATTTTGTCGTTGTTAGGATCATTGCACAGATTAATAGGTATTAAAATCCATCCTAGCTCTATTTCCACATTTCATAAAAGTGGTCCGGTAAATGAGTGAAATTTGTTCAAATGATGTTTCATGTAGCAAACACATGAATATATATATGCATCACAAATTGTAAATCGCAACCTTTGGTGATATGTCTACTTTGGTGAATCATTAAGTCTATAAAAATATCACCCCTGAAGGGAAAGCAAATTTATCATACAAAATCATATTGAGCACATGCAATTACAATTACGGTGATAACAATATATATGAGCCATTCTCAAAAGGTGGACTCTGTGTGGGTTGCTCTCTTTGACAGATTTATTTGGAATATTTATATGACGTATACTCTTGATTCTGATATGAGAATAAAGATTGAAGCCTGGGCACATATTGATAATAATTTTGTTAGCTAATATGTTGGAGTTGTTGTTTTTTTTTTTCAGAAAAATAAAATTGGTGTTGCAAACACATTCTTTTTTTCATCCTTAATTTGTCACCCCTGACACCTGCCCACTAAAACACTTGGTTCTAACCATTTAGCAAGTTGTCCAAGTCACGAGACTTGTTTCAAAGCTTTGATAGTGTTTTAAAGAAGATTTGAGAAAAAAGACAAGACCAGTATATTGGTATAATTTGTATTTGACAAGGTTTATTAAGATGTCAGTCTTGTACAACATACACTTGGTCATTATTATTATTATTATTATTATTATTATTATAATTACTTTGCTTTTTTAGCCCTTATACACCCACCTTCAACTAACAAACAACAACGAAAAAAGACCCCTATGAAAGCCAAACAGCCAATTCAGTCTTGTGGGTCTAATTTTAATATATCTGCTGTTCTTCTTAAATATGACTTCCAGACACAGTGTCCTTTTGAGAGGATTCAACTCATCCTTTTCTTAGTCCTCTATTAATCCTTATATATTTGCAAGCATACCTGTGCTTCAACTCGTGCCTTGTCAATCAATGTTTTGGAGTCTGCAATGAGACCACTCATAGCACAGGCTGAGAAAAACAAAAAAAATTGGCAACATACATTATACAGAGAACGATATGTGCTGATAGCTTTTACTTTTACACAAGAACATATCCAACAAATGTTGAACCACTTATTTAACAAAGAAAGAAAATGACTATGATTAAATACAAAAGATTTCAATTTTGAATTGGTGACAACAGATTTAAGGCAATTCTTTTTAAATATTTCACTTAAAGTCTTTGGAGTCATTCGAGATGTTTGTTCTGAGATATTTGAATATTTTCACCTTCAGTTGTTAAATGAAGATGTGGTTGTCATCTATTCATTGAGCAAATCATGTGTGTAAAAGTGTGGAAGAGAAGGATATCATAGAACTTAGGACAAACACACATCTCAGATCATTGCATTGCTACATACCAATGTGCTTATCAACCTCCATGATTTTCTCTATGCTGGCAGCTTCAATGAGAGGTGATGTGACCCTTTTCTCTACAGCCAGAACCACTCCCTCACTTGTCTGAATAGCAATGGCTGTTGATCCAAGCTGACAATCGAAATTGAAAAAAAAATAGTAACTTCTAAGCTACATGAAACAAAAATAGAATGAATTTATTGTAAAATCTACCAAACGCATCGAAAAAATAAAACAAAAATATGCAAATTTTTCTGCTGCTTTAGCATTAACTTTTTGTGACCTATATATATTCCCTATCATGTTTGAATTTGGAAGATGCTCATTACATATATGTATAATGTACACCAGAGGAATAAGAAATAAAGATGTGATGAAAAGGACAAAAGAGAAAGAAATTACGACCCTAATAAGGGAAAGAAGACTAAGTAAGATGGTTTACGCATGTCACATGAATGAACAAATGAAAAGATATGTTCATGGCTCATCATACAGACTAGTGAGGCATCTAGATTAGCGATACTAGTTTCATAATAAGTTGTTCATAAGGAAAATTATGTTTTTTTATTATGATACCTTAATGGCTTCAATGGCATATTCAACCTGGAAGAGACGCCCTTCTGGGGAAAAGGTATTGACACCTCTGTCATACTCTGATCTTGTAAGGAACATGGTGATATGGGTTGCTGCAAATATCAAATAAAGAGGAAATCACTGTGTTAGAGTGATAGTGAACATATAGGGCCTACGGAACACTAGATCTACACAGGCTAAATTAAAGAAAAATATAGAATGAATGCATTCAGTGACTGTGATTACAAAATAGATATAAGCTCAATATTATTACATATATATATCGTCGATGAAATTCTCTAAACGCGAATATCTGCGAAGAGAAATTTTACAGGAGCGACAAAAAACTAAATACTTTTTTATTTTTAGACTTACTATGACTGAGTTTTGTCAATCATGATTGAAACGTGATTCTGGTATGCTGTGCCAATTTTTTGTAAAAAATTATTTCCAAATTAATGCATAAAAATGATTTACGTGCTTAGACCCCTTAGTTTTGAAAGTTCTAAACACGTAAGTCAAGTTGGATTGGTCCATAAACGCTTACATCAATTCAAAGCTGAGCATAGTGCCATTTGGTGCAATTCTATAAACACGTAGATCAGACCTTCAACTTGATGTAAGCGTTTAAAGTTCCATTAACGATGACCAATTGCTAGCCATTGTTTATAGCAGACGATAAATACCTACTTTCTATTGGTCAGATGACTTTGAGCGTCAAATCACAGGAGGAGGGTCACCTTCTTATGCGAGAAATGAAAAAAAAAGATTTTCAAAAAAATTGGATGTACGCGTTTAGAGAATTACATCGACGTATTATTATTATCATTATTCTTGTATTATCATCGTTATATTTATCAGCATTTTTGCTTATAGTATCAGCAGCAGCAGGAGCAACAGTAAGCAGTGGTTGTTGTAATTCCATGAGTAATTTATATATCGTATAATATAATATCAACCAAGTTGCCAAATACCTCTTCATTTTTTCATAACATTACGATTGAAATGAAGTAGGAAAATTGCTCACTCCTTGTAAAAACGGGTCCCATGATAAGCTTTTATGGGGATGGACTGGCTGGTATGATGTAATATTACATAACAATTTCCTTGACTAACAAAGAGCGGCGGCACTGGGCGTTAGGGCAACATGTCGCCTTTGATCCTAATGTTAACCAGAGGAATGACCACGACCGTGAATGCTTTTTTATTCAATAGCAATAATATTATGATCAAATTTGACCATTTTATCGTTGCGCATCTCACATACAAGAAAAAGACATTACATGTATATAATTTCCGAGACTTTGTGCAAGTGTGGAGACATGAGGATGATCCCGACAAATAATCCAAATGGGGTTTTGTCTGTGGGATGAGAAAGTTACAGGGGGTAAAAGGATAAAGATTCCTTACATCAAAGACATTGAAGAGGTGAACTGAAATGCGTTAAACAAACTGCATTACAAAGACATGCATGATGATACTGACTTCAAAGAAGTGGCTTTCTTGGTGAAACGGTGCCAAAAGGACGTAGACGCCAACATAAACAAGCCAAAAAAAAGTCCAAACCAAGAGGAATGTCCGAATGGAAAAAAAAAAAAAATTACTGCAGGAACTTGGCAACCTGATGCCAGAGTCCAAACGAGCCTTCTTCGAAGCATTGTATGATAAAATGTTTGTGTGTGACCTGTGTGTGTGTGTGTTTATTTGTATGTGTACATGTTAGTAGAGTGTAAAAAATAATATTTTCAGCTCTCTTTTGCAAGAGAAACGGCAGGCTAGTAAGCTTGAAGGCGTTTTGTGAGTACCTGACTGGTGACCTACCTAACAAATTCTCGTTCCAAGGCGTTTTAAAGGTGATTTGTCAGTACACGAGTGGCGAAAGTCTATACCTTATCCAGTTGAAGGTGTTTTGTGAGATCAGGACGGCTTGAAAAGTGAGAGTCTTTATCTGACAAAACACCTTTATGCCCATAATTTCGTAAGTTTTACACAAATACGAATAAAAAGCCGTACAAAGTCAAGTTGAATATTATTTTATATATTTATGTAAAAAAAAAAAGTCAAATCAAAAGTGTGAGTGTTGAGCTATGGGCTGTTAAACTAAAACGCGATTTACTCGAAACTGCTTTTTCGGCTTGAAGGCGTTTTGTCAGATCACATTAGAATGCCCCAGTAGGCCTAGCTTCCAGGCTTCAGGCGAATGCAGAAATAACAGGACCCGCAGGTAGGGTAGGGGCAAGGCCAGCATAGCCAAGTATGGGACCCGCAGGCATGGGGCTGTCTCAAGCTAGCAGGGTGAATATACGGGACGCGCAGGGTGTCTGTTAAAATCAGATTTACATATGTTTTAAATCCTGAAATTTGACAGAAAATAGATTTTGAATTCAATTGATTGAGACTTAGATCTCAATATATTATATCAAGATCTAGACTTAGGCTAAGTTTTAGTAAAATTAAAAGTATTGAATGTGTTCGATACAAACTACAATAAGTCGGTCTAAGATAGCAGACTAGACTTTACAAAGAGTCTGGGGTAACAACTGATTTATGGGTAAATGTACAGTGTAACTCTCCACTGTTATCCGGTGATTTTTTAATATATTATATATATATATATGGCATTGAAAACCGTCGCAAACTAGCTTAATAGTTTTCATGCTACCGTTGACGTCATAACCTAACTCTAACCCTTACCCTAACCCCAAGCTAACCATAACCCCAACCTTTACCCTAGATATACCTAACACTACCAAGACAAACCCTACTAACCCTAAACCCTAACTCTAACTATTAACCCCTAACCCTAACCCCAACCCCAACCCCAACCCTAACCTTAACCCTACTAACCCAGTAAATTTATAGACTAGTATCACTCTCGGCTCTAAATATTGGTTGTTTTTTTTATGTCTAAACGGACGTTTTTTTTTGGGGGGGGGGAGGGGGGGGGGAGGGGGGGGGGGCTGAGTCCGATGGCTACTCATTTGCTGTTTTTACC
>JBCHJU010004576.1:0-12307 GCA_039654505.1 Plocamopherus imperialis | reverse complement strand
TTATTATTATTATTATTATTATTGTTATTATTATTATTATTATTATTATTATTATTATTATTATTACTATTATTATTGTTTGTAGTAGTAGTAGTAGTATTCGTTGTTGTTTTTAAACACATATTCACTTGTTATATTCTAATAATGATTTTCAGATCTCCGAGACAATCAAACAATTTTATCTTGCTGGAAATTTTGCATTATTATTGACTCAAACAATTGTACCTTGATGGAAGTCGGCGCATCTTGATGGAAGTCGGCGCTTTATAAATGCCTATCATTATTATTATTATTTATTACCTTTCTTTTTCATTATTATAGGTCAATAGAAATTAAAAATGAGTACTGACAACTGACTGATAAAAGCTGGAATGGGCTTTTCTTCATCTGACCTTTTCCTTCGTCTGTGACCGACAAATTCTAATGAAGCTGGATGTAAAAAAGAGAGCAATGTCACATGCTGCCTTTCCTGGGGATGATTGAGTACACCGTTGATATTTTCAATTTAAAAATCTCATTGTTTTATGATGTGTATGGATTGTTTTTGGTATTTGGTCAGGGGTTTGTTTGTTTTTTTGTTCTTTTTTAGATCAAAGCCAAGTGAACCTCTTCAACATTTTGTGATAAATATATATATAAATATATGTGGGGACTTACAAATGTTACCTAAGCATTCAAACATGGCTGCACGTAGAGCCTTGACATCTTTTTCTACAGTTGAGAAAAAAATACCTCCAGGTTGAGACGGAGCTGTTTTCTTTATTAGATGCTGTATCTTTTTGCTGTCGTTCCTAGGCCCAGTTTCATTTCCCTTGCTGCTTTCAAAACACCTTTTAAAACGGAAGTGGGTTCGTGTTAGTCTTAGTCTTCATAATAGCTGACAAACTGAGAAAGCTGAGTATTCTTGTCAATGCGCCTTAAACTACTTAAAGTACTCTATTATTTTCAGCAAACGCATTCAAAGTTTTTAAAAATCTAGCCTTTTGATTTTATAGCCTACTTACTTATAAAGCTCTAGATGTAAGCCTGTACGCTAGAATCCAGCTTTTTGTAGGCTTACTGGCTTCACTACTTAGATCTACTATTCACTGAAGAATTTGACGACTACAGTCACTGCTTTCTAAAAAATCCAACCAAGCTTGTATAATGTATTATATATAAGTGGAGACAGAGCTCCTAGACTCTAACATCTAACTGATGAAAAAAGAACAAAGCTAATAATAGAGTTGTGATGGTTTGTGCCTGTTCTTGGTTCATCAAGAGATGATGGCAATAGCAATACTGAATTACAGTTGATACAAAATGTGGAAGTGGGAATGCCGGAAAGATCTCATTTGCAACAGCAAATATAGTTGTTGAAGTTTTCCCTCTGCAATCTGTCTGTGTTTGATTGTGGTCTAAGTTTAATATAAACATATCGGACAAAAATACCTAGATACTTTGTAAAGTTAACATAGCTTGAAAAGTAATGAAGCAAACCTGCAAAATATGATACCTTTGGAGGAAAGATTTATCAAGCTTTTATTTGATACTCTATTTTAGCTGTTACCCTGGGTAGTAGAGATTTTGCAGCACTTTTTCTGTACAGGTGTCGAAAATTGAGTCACAAGACGGCATCTTCTTTGGTTAAAGCGTTTTGATGTTACACTAATATTTCATGTGGCTTCTTGTGTAAGACGTAACGCAATGCCTCTCCTCATTGAAGATATAAGTCTTTTGATTAATTGTAGTAACACTTGTGGGTTTGTTACATGAATTATGTACTAAGCATTTACTGTACCACTAATGCATGGTGGAATTTTTCTCTTGTATGATAAGTGTTGATGATTGATTTTGGGTGAATGATAAGAGTAAAAGATGTAAGGCCTTTTTGTGAAAGATGTTTAAATTTACTTCAGTTTATATATGGATGTGATGCTACTGAGAGGCATGCGGTATGCACTCATTATGGACTCACTTTTTTCATGCATATTAAATCTTTGTCTTCATATTGTATTATAATTTTTCATGCTTTTCTTTTTTTCTCATAGAATTTGACAAAGTTCATTTTCACATTGATCTTGGAATATTATTTCGACTCATTGTTGATGTTTGCATTATAGCATTGTTTCATACAATTATCAAATGACTTGTTTGATACAAGTAAAGTTTTTTTTTATTTTATGTCATTGAATTTTAGATGTCATAAGACTTTTTCTGTTGGGGGAGTGCTTATTGAGGTTTATAATGACCACAATAAGGTGGCACTGCAGACCTTATTGAGGCTTACGAGCTTTCCAGAAACGATAACTCATTTTTCTAACTGAAGAGTTCGTCTCAAGTCTGAGACCTGCTTCCGCTTGCTCTATCGTAAAGAAGCCTCAATAAGGTCAACTTTTTTTTTTTTTTTAACCATAAATGCTATTTCACCCTGATAAGACTCAGCATCAGATCTTTGAACACATACAATCACAGCTAAAGAAATGATACAAGTAACCACTGTTTACTAAATCCATTCATCTTGTGATCACTACAATTTGTCATATCCAAACAAAAATGACTGTTATCTAGAATAAAATACAGGTAGATTTTTTGTGATCACTTCATACCTAGCTTTTTAACACACAAAACACAAACAAGTTACGAGCATAATACATCACACTATGAGAAATATTAATTCTTAGACTTCCACCAGCATTAAGTTGATTTTTACATTTTATTAATACAGTAGTCACCGCCAAGTTACACATTGGCAAGTTGTACAATTCGCCCCATTGCATGATTTTCCAATGAAACCTATTTTTTTTTACTTATTAATAACACTGTCAAAATGCAGCTCATAGCTTGCCTGACTTGGGCTAGTTGCAACAAAATACATGTATCACATGCCAGTTATCAATTTAAATGGTCAAAGTCGTGGGATATGAAGCAAAGCAGACAAAAAATAAAAAAAGAAAATTCTGAGACGCTCTGAATCACCAACATTCAGCTGCAGGTGTTTGTGTGTGTTTGAGTGTCTGATGACATTGATTGGTGAATGATAAACTGCAATGTAGGCATAGGCCTATCATGGTACTTTGCATGTATAGTCCATCATGTCTTGGGTCCCTTGGAATTTGGTACAATGCATGATTTTTTTGTCATGCATGCACTGTGCAATTTGGTGGTGACTGCTGTATCATTGTTTCACAATACATGTATCTGACATCTCAGTGCTTTAAACCAAGGATCTAATTGTAGGTGGGTTTATTCTTCATTTTCTTTCACAATTTTTTTTTGCTTGCTAATATCAAGCTTTCATGAATAAAACTCAAAAAATTATTCCCTTTCAATGATGTGTTTTTCTTTTCTTTGAATATTGCAAATCTTCCAAGAGTTTTAATTTTTTTATACAAAATTTGTTTGAGTTGTATTGTGCCTACTAAGTTGCTTCTTATTAAAATTTAAAGAAGTTAAGAAGTGTTATCCTTTTGTACTACTGTAGTTTATATCTATTCTATATCAGTTTCACAGCAATTCACAAATTTCAAACCTGTGAAAACACATAATAGTAGTATATTATGATACAAATACTTCGATGAAGTGTTTTGTGCAGTATTGCTATTTGGTCAGTCGATACATGGCTTGCCAGCTTTGAAAGTTCATGTTTTCATCTCTGCGGTGCTAGTCATGTCATAGGATTGTTGGAGATGAAGCTCTTGACATATTTTCTCACCAAACTGTAAAATGAGTAAGAGTACCAGACTAAATCTAGACAAGGGAAGATCTTGTCAGGCAGGATGCCAAAACTGATGAGCCTGTATAAAGGCAGGCACTGTTTAGATAGGATCCTCTCAGGAAGTCAGGTTAATTATTTGGTGGGAAATAGTCTTGGAATACCAAGACATATCAGGAAATGGTAGATATAATATTTGCTACATTATATAAATATAATAGGAACTGTACGTAAATCCCATTTGCAAAGGCCTTTGTCGTAAAATCTTGGATGTAACTGTATAACTATAACATTAAACCTAAATCCCGGTATGTCTTCTTCTTCTTTCGGTGAAACCTTAACTTCATTTTGGTGAAGACATGTTACAGTAGTTTAAGGGTGGATGTTCTTTTTAAAATAATTCATAGGTTTGTACAGCCTTGGCTTTTCTAGCAGGTTACTCCTAAGGATTGCTCAGTGGTTTGAGCAGTCCAGATGTCAGGGGTTTCCATATCCTTGTCCCGTGTAAGCAGGATAAACATGTGTCTAGTCTCATTAGAGACAGATGATAAAGGAAGGGGTCCCATGTGCCTTTGTGCATGTAAAAGAGCCCTCAGTATTGAGAATGGAAAAAAGGCGATATTAGCCATCACCATGGCAAAATTCTATTGCTACAAAAAAAAAACTCTGTTTCATACATCCCAATACCTTCGACTTCGCCTAACTTGATGTTGGTGGGGGAGAGAAAAATGAACAAGATATCCGTTTCAAGTTAACCGTTGAACAGGATTTTAAGGGAAAAAATAGCTAGGCCTACATGAAGCCAAAGTGTCTGATGCTGTCTCAGTTATGATTAAGAACACACATTTTAGTTTTGGGTTTTTTCCACGAAGCATGGCATGTGAAAGCGAAGCATTGGCTGAGACATCTCTGGCATAGGCTAAGTTTAGCTAGGCCAGCTGGTTGGTGTCATTTCGTACATGTCCACGTATGATGATTCTACAGTCATAGTGTCATCACCAATCCAACCCCCTCTCACTCGCTCTCTCTCAGAAGACTAATGCAGAATAGGCCTTCATGTAGCCTAGATCCAGTCTCCTCTGTACATGAAGTAGAGCCTACTACATAGTAGGGTAGGCCTATACACATGTCATGTACAATTTTGTGATCAACCATAGAGCTAGGTCTACTGACTGGTAGCACTGCTTGGTCCAGAAAAAATATCAACTTTTATCCTTTGAATTTTTCTACATGACATAACTTGTATAAATGGGGCAAAGTAATCACATGAAGTTAAGCGGTTCAACGATTAACTTGATGTTAAGATAACCTTTGTATTTTAATAGATATTGTATTACAGTGGGGGTCTGTTCCAAAGAAAAAGATCAAGTTGAGTGGGGTCGACTGTATCTTGTACCTCAGACTTTTGATCGGTTCATTTCTCTGAATTCAAGAAGGTGCAAAAGATCAGACAAGATGGCTGTTTGGGAATACTAGCCCACGTGGCAATAAGATTGCTACAAGGCCGTTAACTTTGACACAAAAGGGGTAATCTCCTAGGTGAAACAGAAAATGGTAAGGCTCAGGCCCAACATAGACTCTTAATGGCTGATGATGATGATGATGACATCTGTATTTAACTACAATGTATGTCACATAAGGTGAAACATGTAGTAGTTTAAATTAATCTTATTCTTTTGAATAGACTCCACTATAACTCAACTTGATATTGTCTTGACACCAATTTGGGAAGACTATTTCATTATCACCATTCATGTTTTGGTATCTTGGTTTAAAAAACAACAACACAGCCTTGACGTTTAAATTCGTACTGGCCAATAAACATGTGATTATTGTGAAGTGACCAGGAAGAGGCAGTAAGAGATGGAGAGGGTGGGATCGGGAATAGATGATTGAATCCCAATTAGCATTTAAGTAGGTTATTAGCTGTCCTGGTCTTGGTTTTTTTATGTCCTCAACAACATCAAGTTAAGCAGTCTATCTCTAATATAACCTGTTAATTATTGAAGAGCTAAAAATTTTCCCATATGTATTATAATTATTGTATTTCATTTGCAAATAAATATATTACATTTATGCTATTATGACAACACAGAGAAATAACAAGAAAAAAGATAAAGTTTAGAGGGATTTATTCAAGATTATCTTTTGATTTTCTAATTCCAACAAATGATAAAAGAAGGATGTAGCAAAAGGTAGACAATGAAGTTAAGACATGTTACCAAACACCACAAAAAATATCCAGTTATAATATATATATATATAATTTGTAAATATTATACTACGATAAAATTTATCTAGGGATGAAAGTGAAGCAAAATGTGTAAAAAAAATTCTCCTGGAAATGAAAGCGTTTCAGAAGACTCGCCTAATTTATAAAGCTCTTTTAGTAAATACATGAACATAAAAAATTATCAATTTTATAAAATGCAATTGGATCTCATTAAAATCACTCTAAACTAGAATAATGAACTTAAAATACATCAATTAGATTTGCACCAGATGTCAATTTATCATTAAGTAAAAATTGTAAAAAAAAACAAAACAAAAAGAATTAGTTGTGTGTTAAGATATATTGCGACATAATATTTGATTTATAAATATCATCTGATCCCAGCAAGAACAATACAGCAGATGTGTTTTCTATTTCCTGATTAAAAATATAAAAATCATTTTCCACTCAGCAGAAAAATTAACATCTCAACACATTAATGATGACCGTTACCAATTTGAAGAGGCTATTGAAATACATGTACATGTAATAAAAAGATGAAACGTCATCTAATGTAAACAAGACATCCACTGAAGTGCACCAAATGACTTCAGTCCGTAGATTACCGTAAGTCCTCTTGGCATAATTGTCATAATACATATTACAGTTAATGTGATGACGATGTTGATAATGGGAGTTTTGTATTAAGGAATACTAATGTCTTTTAAATGAAAAATTTACCATGCATACATCTAGCAAAAAGACATCACCATATGCACTCAAATTGATTTAAAGCTAAAAACTTGCAACCATCGTGAACAACACTTGCACTCTTATTCAGATCCTTTCTCTCTGAGATCATTGAATGGATTGTGAACTGCTCTGGCAGGAAAATACTCACAGAAAACATATTCAAATTCAAATGTATTACACATGTGTTAGCAAAATAAGCAACAAACTATAGACTAAAACAAAACATTGAAAACAAGCAAATGCATTCAAGGCTTAAAAATGATTCTAGTGTCCCACAGAAACTCAATTGTTCCAAAAAATGCTCATACAATCAGAACAATAGATCACATATAAATAGTCGTTTACATTACCTACATTGAATGAATTTTGAAAAGAACATTTTAAATTTTCATTTAAAAATTGCCAAAGCAAAAAATATACTTTTACACCGTTTTCCTTCCTCCACGTGTCAATTTGTATCTCAAATAAAATAAAATACTTAACATTGTTTTTTATTTTTCATTGTTTTGTTTTTTACAGGCCTACATATCATGGAGGATAGAGCTAATGTACAAAAAGAATGAAGACAAACAACATCCGACAGTGTTGGAAGTGATAGCAGTAGTTTTAGGAATACATACCTACATTCTCTCAAACACACTAGACTTTATCCTGTAATTTATTAGCTTCAGCAGTTTTTTTTTTTTTTCTTTTTGACTGTAACATATTGTTTGCATTCATTTCACAACCACAACACATTGTTTAAATTGATTATAAATATATCACATTATTCATGATGACCAAAAATATCATATTGTTTATGTTGACCATAAATATCACATTGTTTGTGTGTTTGACTACAAGGCATTTCTTGCACAGAACATAAGACATTGTTCATGGTATTGAACATTCGTTGAGCAATACATGGCTCCTGCCTTCATCAACAGTTTTGGGAGGTCAGTAACCTTGGCTTCAGTGAATAGAACTAAGGTAAAAACATTGCTGTACTGAAAGTATAAGTAACTGGGTTGGAATGTTACATTCATAATACCTGATTTTATTTTACAAAAAGAAAAGACAGAAAAGTTTCCATGCACGATAAAAGCTTAGCATCAAAAGTAGTCATCATCATCACCTTGGTCAATTTTATCTCTTGCCCTGTTCCCTTCCCAGAAATTGTCATTGTTTCTGGGACTGTCTTCTCCCAGGAAATCACCACGTTCATCCTCTGCCTCATCGTCATCAGTATCTTCATAATCTTCTGCTGGAATGCCAGCAAGGGGATCCTCATGGATGACAGCTTGCTCTACAAAAGAAACATGTTTCGTTGAGCTCTTACTTTCTGACACTTCAGACTTTGTCTCTTCTCCACCACTCTGTTCCATATTGTCATTTTTCTCCGTTGGCTCTGAATCTTTGTCTACTGACATTTCTAGAGTCTGCTCTTCTTCTTCTGACGGTAATTTCAGTTTCGTAAGGGGAACCAGTTCTGCTCCCTCTTCCTCTACTAATTCCTTTTCTTCAACCAATACTTCTGTGTCCTCTTCCAAATAATCATTCACTGGCTCTTCCAACTTCACTAATTGACTAATGTCATCTGTTGTTGTGTCAGTTTCATTTTCTTTTCCTTCCTGTTCTTCATTCATTTTCTGCTCTTCGTTTTCCTGTTCATCTTCATCTGATTTCATTTCAGTTCCAGGTACAGCAGAAATATCGTCCTCCTCTGATTGACCAATACCTTCATTACTTTCTGACTTTTCCTGCACATCTTGATACTCATCATAATCTTCTTCATCATACTCACTTTTGTCGAAAGCTTCCTGCTCAACTACCTCACCTAGAACAATCTCATCTTTCTCCTCAATAACAATTTTACTGTCAGTTAAAAAGAAAGAAGAATCTTCATCTCCTTCCTTTTCAGAAACCCTGTGTATTGCATCCTCGTGATCAGTAGAAGTATCAGGTTCGATTCTTCCTGCTTTCTCATTGACCTGACAAGAGTTTCCATTTTTCTCTTCGTCTTCAGATTTGCTTTCTTGGGCGTCGACCAGACTTTTCTGAGATTCAAAATCTGTGGAAGCTTTTGAAATTGCTCCAGGAGAGAAGAGCTTTTCTTGACGTTCAGCCACATACTTGGGTACGCCAAGCTCTGGGGGAAATGGAAGTTGGAAGGCCTTGGCATCTACCACACGCTCCTCGTCACCACTGTCCATGATCCTCTGTACCTGGGGGTGGGCAGATTTGGGTCTCCTTGGTGACTTTGACATCTGTGGATTTAGCGGGCTGCCAGAACTCGCTGCTTTAGCACTGCTTGGCCTTTGACCCAGGGATTTCTTCCGACCTGACACTTGAAGTCCAGGGACAGCCTGGATCTGGCCGGTTTCCCCCTCCCCAAAGTTTCCACCTCCGAATGATTTGTTGATGTCTTCATCTATTGAATCTACATTAGTCTGAATGCGTCTCTTTCCACGTTGGATGTTTTCAATTCTCCTTCGCGCCATTTCAGGTGCGATCCGTTCTAGTTCTGGATCTGATTTGGCCAGTGCTCTTTGCTTTGCAGCCTTCTGACGCTTCTCATAGTCTTCCTGTCTTTTTCTGATTAGCCATTGATCATAGGACATCCGCATTTTACGATTTTTCTCTTCCTCTGTCAGTTTTTCCATTTCTTTCTTCTTTATCTCCTGCTTCCTTGAGTCTTCTTTTCGCTCCTGCTGTAGTTTCATCAGTCTCACCCTCCCAGACACTGGCCTCTTGTAAACAAATTTAGATTTCGGTGGTTGAGGCACAGGTGCTTCACCATTGATTTGCTCTTTGGAATTGTTGTTGGTGGCTTGGTCACCATCAGGTCGAATTATAGGGATAAACATTTTCCTGTCGCTATGAGCAGGTGCTGACTGCGGCCTCCTTATGATACTCTGCCCCATCAACGACCCTGAACATTGGCTTTGCTCTTGTCTTTCTAACCTCTCTTTCTCTTCCTCCCTCTCCCTCCTCTTGTCTTCCTTGGCTTTCTTCCATGCTTCCTTCCTCTTTCTCACCATCCACTCTTTAACTTTCTTATCTGAATCTTTGAAACTCTCTTGCCTTTGTCTTTCAATCTCTTGCTTTTCTTCCCTCTCTGCTCTCTTTTTCTTTCTTTCTTCACGTTTCTGAAGGCGGTGTTGTTTATTCTTCATCTTTAACCACTGTTGGAGTGCTGGATTACTGCTGTATTTCATATGACTGTCAGTGTGTTGGATATTGCGGTTAGGAGATCTACTGTTAGAGCGACTTGGGTTATCTGAACTTACATCCCGTGAATCTCGCGAGTCACGAGAACTGCGGTCTTTGCTTTCGCTATCACTTCTCTGACCACCCCTGCCACCTCCACTTTGATTTCTTCTTTCATGACTTCTGTTTTTTCTGTTTCTTTGTTGGCCACTTCCCCTGCTTCCCTGTGGATTTGTGTCAGCGGCATCTCTATTTTCTTGAGGTCGATGGTTTACTGCTGAGGACGGACGTGCTCTTCCAGCCGAGGCTGGCCTGACTTGCCTGTTGCCTGAACGTGGTCTTCTTGACGGATGAGCAGTTTTGGGGCGATTATGCCGTGTGCTTGTAGATGAATTTTCTGATCCTTGAACCACTTGTATCGTTCGAATTGTAGAATAGCCTTCATCAGATATCTCTTCTGCAATGAAAGAAGAAGACAGAAAAGTGCATGATTTAAAAAATTATACACCTTCCAAAACAAATACAAACGGAAAACACACACACACAAGAAACAACAAAATAAAAAACCAACAAAATAACCAAGAAATACTAAAATTCAAATGGCATAATGATTGAATTTAAATCAGAAATATATGACAATTGCAAAGTTTCTTTGGCCATCTATAACAAAAGATATATTTCTTGCAGTTAAAAAAATTGGGAATAAAAATTAAAGTTTAATGAGAAATGAAATACATGTACATGTAAATATTTCACTTATATCTACTTCTTCTACGACGTTTGAAAGGATATTGTGATATTTATGGTAACACACCCTCGGTACGTATGGTAACAAATATTTAGAGTAAAATGATCTCATCCATGCAAAACCATGACACACTTAAAATAAAAACTAAACAAAAAACCCTAAAGGGTGACGGGGTCTTATATTGTTGTTTTCCCGATGTTCGGATATTCGAATGAACCAACATTCACTTAACTTATTTAAAGTTGCGTTACAAGTACACAAGACCTCATCTAAAAAGAAATACATGCATGTAATAGTTACTTACCCACAATGACTTGGTTATGACGTTTGCCTTCAACTTTGGCGTTGCTGCCAGACGGGGGAGGAAGTCCTTCCACCACCTGGCTACTGGGCCCCATGTGGTTGGATGCGTGGTACTGGCTGCCCATGCCTTGCAAGCGAAGCATTTGCTGTCTCGTCTGCTTCACGTAGGCGGCCGGATTGGGGAGGGGCTTCAGCACCAGCTGCTCGAGCTCCTGGTACTTCTGCTGAAGGACGTCCCCGCTGGGAGAGGGGCCTGCACACCTGGGCCGGGAAACCTGCTTGCGGCGGCTGAGTCGCCTCCCCCTGACTCCAGATCCGCCCGACTCGCTCATGGTCTCCAGTTGGTTACTGCTGGTGTGACTGTTTTTGTCCGGCCGGCCGAGATCCGGATGAGAACCGCCAGTTGTCTGCGAAGTCGTGACGATGGTGGGAGGAAGCCTGCGTTTGAACAGTTTCTTCGTCTTCCGCTTCTTCTTTTCGTTTGGTCCGCCGGAAGAATCTGCTTTAGCTGCTGGGCTGTCACGATCGACTTCGTCGTCCCTCACGCTGCTTTCGAAAATACTAGAATAGTCATCGCCCTGACTACGCTCGTCCGTCCCTTCGTACTCTTCCTCTACCTTGTCCAAAACCCTATTCTCAGCCTCAAATCGCGCGAGGAAGCCATTCGTCTCCTGGGAGGAGCTTACCTCCCCGTTCTCTTTCGCCTTGAAATCTTCATCAGTGTAAAAATCGTCCCATATGTCGTTTTCGCCGTTACCAGCCATGGCCGAATCGTGCGCGTCGTTGGGACCAGGGCGATCCACTTTGTGGTGGGTGAAAGTGCTTTGGGTTTGCTCTCTCTGGTTCTCGGCACCGCTCTTCGTCTCCGTCGACTCCTCGGAAATGGTCATGAGCCGGTGGTCGTTCTCCTTGTCGCTGTCGGTATCATTTCTCTGCAGGCCTGAACTATCGCTGACCACGGACTTCAGGAAACCCAACGATCCGTTGGCTTCGCTAGTACTGACAGTGCTCGGAGCGTGGCCGCGGTAGCTCATTGGACCTAATTATTGTCGGCTGTCTTGGGATTTGGTGCCTCTGTGCCACGAGAAAGCCAGGGTGGGACTGCGGGAGGATGAGTGGACGTGTCGAGGAAACAAACATTCACTGGAGAGTGAATATGCTTGCAAGATGGCCCGTCCTCATTCTGAAATTATGAAAATAACAAGCACTTAAACGTAACACTTTACAATGGCACGCTCGTTTGTATACATGAATAGACTGGCTAACATTGTTGATTAAACCTAGGCAGACAGATGGGATTCATGAAGATGCTAGCATGCAAATTATGAATGCATACATACATACATACATACATTCATACATACATACATACATACATACATACATACATACATACATACATACATAC
>JBCHJU010004465.1:0-12309 GCA_039654505.1 Plocamopherus imperialis | reverse complement strand
TGTTTTTGGTTTTTTCCGGGAGGGGGTTTTTTTTTTTTTTTTTTTTTTTTTTTTTTTTTTTGTTTGTTTGTTTGTTTAATTTCTTCACTAAGTGGCTTTATTCCAAGTGTGTCCTGTATTTCTTGGTTTGTCACTCTATCTGGCCACTTAATCATTAGAATCCTCCCTAGGCATTTATTTGTTCTTAAATATGTCAATATTGTAATTGTCTTTTTTGGTGATTTTCCAAGTTTCGCAGACATATTGTAGAACCGGTATTTATATTGTTTTACACAGTTTCATTTTTTACTTTTGTCTTGATTTTGCCTGACTTCCATTATATGTTGTGAAGACGTATGAAAGTGTTTCCTGCTTTTCCAATTCTGTTTTTCATGTCTTGCATTCCTCTGCCTTCATTTGACACAGTTGTGTGTAAATTTGTCTTTATATTTCTTTCTCATCAAGTTTATTTTGCCTTCTTGTTTACAGTTTATTCGCATCAATCGTGTCTTTGCAGTATTTATTTTGAGTCCAACACTTCTGGCTGTTTCATTCATTTTTTTTTTTATCTTTTGTTGATGCCAGTAGGTCTACATTATCTGCAAAAATCCAGATAATCTAGCTTGGTAGTGAAGTTCCATTTTATTCCTCTCTGTCTCTCTCTCTCTCTCTCTCTCTCTCTCTCTCTCTCTCTCTCTCTCTCTCTCTCTCTCTCTTTCTCTCTCTCTCTCTCTCTCTCTCTCTCTCCATTTCCAACAGTTTTTCTCATTACAAAGTCCATTATTATAAGGAAGAGGAAACCTGACATGTTGCACCCTTGTTTTACACCAATCTTTATGTCAAACCATTCACTTTTGTTCGCTTGGTCAATAAATATGCACATTTGAAGTTCTCATAAAACAAGTGTATCATTCTTATTAGCTTTGTAGGTACTTGATATAGCTTTAGTATTTTCCATAGGCTCTGTCGATCCATAGAGTCGAATCGCTTTTCAAAGTCTATAAAGTTGATGTAGAAGGTGGCCTGCCATTCGTTTATTTGTTCGATTATATATTGCGTAGGATAAATCTTGTTCTGTGGTCCTTCTCCCTTTCCTAAAGCCAGCATGTTCTTTTCGTACATTTCAGTCAGTGCCTTTCCTTATTCTTTCTATGATCCCATTACTTTGCTTATGATGAGTAGAAGTATTATTCCGCGCCAGTTGTTATTGTTGTTTTTTTTCTGTTTTTTTGTTTGTTTTTTGTTTTTTGCTATCCATTAGGTTTCATTTCTTGGGCATTTTTTTCTATAAATAATTAGTCCTTGTTTCCAGTTTTCCGACACTTTTTCTTGGCCCCATATCAAGTCAAATAATTTCTTTGTTCGCCTAGTGGTGTTGTCTATGTCTGCTTTTAGTAGTTCACTGGATATGGAATCTATTCCAGGAGTTTTCTGATTCTTTATACCTTTGATTGCTGTCTCTATTTCTAACAGGTAGGGAGGGCTACAATTTGTCTTTTCAGTTTTGTCTTGTTCATGAAAAATTTCTTCATCCTTTTCGAAGAGTGCTTGGGGTTCTTTTCTGTTGAGGATTTCATTAAAATATTCTGCCCACCTCGTCACTGTTTTCTCTTTTCCAATTACGATATTGCTGTCATGGTTTATATTTTTATACATTTTTTTTTTTTAGGTTTATCATTACATAGCACTTTGGTTACGTCCCAAAACGTTTTCATGTGATGTCTGTTCGCCGCATCCTCTGCCTCTTTCTCACTTTTCAATCCATTCTCTTTCATTTTCATCCAGTCGAACTTTTTTTATTTCCCGGTCTTTTCCTGTGTATTCATTCCTCATTCAGCTTGAAAAACACGGCTAGTGGTGTGGACACTCGATCTTTTCCGGCTACTAGCGAACTGGCAGCTCGGCTAGACGTGAGGACGAAGCCTAAAGGTACTTTTTAAAGGATTGCGTCCACATTCAACACCTCCACTCTACCCACAAAAATGTCTACAGTCTAGCGCCAGTTTGTCCGCGACTGCTTATTTGGGTATTTGCAGGTAGCCTTTATATCACCCATCGTGCCCTCCCACGTTGTGATGTGCCTTGAGGGATGTTTGGAGGCGCTGTTACTTATGAATAGATCCTGTACAATGCAGAAGTCAATGAGGCGCTGACCATTTTCGTTCCGAGTCCCCTTTGAATGATTGCCACAGCAGTTGGACACGATCACCCCAGAAGAACTACTGAAATGTCGAACAGCAGGCCAACAAGAATTGATCGCAAACATGCTAAATGATATGTTCATTAAAAAGGACCAAATTGTTATAGGCTCTAGAAAGCTTATCCTCCTAAATAAACCTAACAAAAAAAAGGACCCCTAGAAAACTTGAGGCTGACTGTCCTACTGTCAACATTTCGAAAAGTGTGAATCCTTCTCACCCTCCACAGAATAAGACCTAAAGTAGAAGAATTTTTGTCACCGTCCCAAAGCGGATTCAGAAGAGGCAGAAGTACAAGTAATATTGTTTGGGCTCATAGATGGTTTAAAGGAAGATCAGAAAAATACAAGGAACAATTTTCAATATTAGGCATAGATATGAGCTCTGCATTCGACACAATATGCAGAAAGAAACTTTTTTTCAATTTTAGGCACTTTTCTGGAGAAAAATGAGGTCAAATTAATCAGAACATTACTTGCTAATACAACGCTGTCATTCACTTCTGGCAACCAAAAGACAACAATAGAAACATCACTAGGGACGCTCCAGGGGGACAGCCTGAATCCAATTCTTTTCATCATCAACCTCGAGGCAGCGCTTTAAGAGCTAAGAACAACACTGCCTGAAATAAATAGACGAACAAAAGAACTGATCTACGCAGATGATGTAGACTTGATTTTTGACTCATCAGAAGAGGCACAAAGTTGCATCCCAATAATATCTCATAACTTGAAGAAGTGGAATCTTAAAGTAAACGAATCAAAAACGGAAATAACAACTGTAAAAAGACATGAAGAAGAGTGGAAAAGTGTAAGTAAACTAGGCAGTCTGATTAACGAAAAAGAAGATATTGAAAAGCGTAAAGTATAAGCCCAAAATGCCTTTGTCCAACTCAAAAACATCTGGTACAACAAAAAAATCATCAGTGAACAAAACAGAATAAAACTTTACGAAGCGCTTATAACACCAATACTCAGGGTTGCCAGTTCCTGAATTGTTCATTTCCTGAACTTTTCAAGTGGCCGGGGTACAGGGGCCACCGAGTCTCCAGCCCCCCCCCCCCCTTGCCCCCACCATATATGCTAATAGCCTACATAGACATATAGACTGACCAGATTAGACATAAAGACAAAACATGTATTAACATTCTCCTCTTTTCATTTATCTTTTTTTCCACATTATCCACAATACATGTACTATCTTGACTTTGCAGTCCTTACCATCAACTTTCACTTCAACCTCCACCAACCACTCAAATCTAGGCCGCATTGACTCAAACCTAAATTTATTTTTAATGTCACCGTCAATGCCTTTCAACAATGCTGTTTTAATCCACATGATATTATTGATAGAAAACCTGCAATCTTTGAGGACCTTGACTCTGAGGCTAATCTAACCCCACCATGACACGAAGTCCATCAAAGGCCAAAATTAGACTTTAGAGACCAAATAACTTACAATGGCAGAAATACAGAATTCTGGACCGCGTAGGGCCTATGCCTTTGGTGTGTTATGACAGAGTGGGTTCCTTCTGCTTTCCGTTCCTTTTTTACTTCTAGATCTAATTCTCTTATTTTGATCGCACTTTTCAAGGACTCACATTTTTCTATTAGTATTATTTGGATTTTTGCTGTAGCCTCGGCCTATAATATTGCCTCGCACTTATCTTCCAAGGCAAAGAATTAAATTCTTGTCAGTTGTAAGCCTGTGCCTTTTGCCTATTCGTATGTGGACGTGCGAAGCACGGAGGAACGATGCTAGCCCTGGAGACACAAGGTTGCTCGCTGCTCCACGCGAAGCCAGTGTGTACGTGTTTTTCATCAATACGGGTGTGAGCTAAGCGGGACACTACACATTGTTATTCGTATCACACTAGCACCTTGGGCTAACGCGATTACACCTTCTGCGTTTCAAAGAATTACTATGTAGATCTACTGGTTTGGACTTAGTTACGGCTGAAAAGGACTTGATCGGAGTGACCGACCCGAGTAAGCGACTGGAAAACGGAGAAACTTGAGTGATGTCTGTATATTATGATTTTGTGATAATATTGTGATATTATGAGGAGGGCGGGGTCACCACAACAAAACGGGGGAATCCCCAGAAAAACAGGAGCCATGGGACGTTTGTACAGGCGAGCACCCGCGACACGTGAGGCTTGATCTAGTTCTGGAAATGATAGCCTAGCGCCTTGCCTACGAGTAGGCTGCTTCTTTACGATGAACTAGATCATTGCACATCTCGCGGTTCGCATTTTTGCGGCATTGGCGCCGCGGATGAAAAGGAAATACATTAACTGCTGACCGACACTAGCTCTTCTCAGTAGCCGCCGACCTATGGATTTCAAGTTCAACCGGGACCACGGAGAAGTTTTAGAGACTGTCGCTGCCATGAAAGTCTGGGCCTCCTATGGCCGAAATTAAAAGACACAAACCCCGGTGTTCATAAATCGGTATATACAGCGTTGTCACTCAAAATCAGCGAAAGTGCCGATCAAAATTTCATTTCCGAAAAAACGGCAACTCTGCAATACTGCTGTATAACTGTGACACATGGGGCCTTACGAAAAGCAATCTAGAAAGTCTAGATACGACACAAAGACATCTAAGAACAGACCTTGGTGACCACTGGCCCGAAAAGATCAGCAATCAAGACCTTTATGACAGATGCAGGGTCACTCCACTAAGCGTTCGAGTCAAACAACAACGCTGGAAACTGTTCGGACATATCCTTAGAAGAGAAGATTCAATCCCGGCCCAAACAGCAATGTATGAATATTTTGAAAAAGGCGATAAATACAGAGGCAGAACTCCAACATCACTCCCAATCATACTCAATCAAGACCTGAAAGAATACAAGAAACTCATCAAAAATTCACCACAAAGTCAACCTCAAGACGAAATACCACCACAACTTCAGACCAAACAGGACCTTTTGAAACTGAAAACCATCGCACAGAACAGAGACACATGGAAAATATTAATAAAAGACATTCAAAGGTGCGACTGGGAGAAAGATATCGACACCGGCGAAAACGACTCAGGGTAAGCGTCTCCTTGACTGTTTTAGATAAATACAGTAATGTATCATTAATTGCATCATAGCACGACATACCTTCTTCGACTTTTTAGGCCGGATGCGTCCAAAGCTAAGCGGTAAGCCCATAGCCTCCATGAGTGCCGAATTGTCACTGACCTCCCAGTCCTCGTTGGTCTCTTTCTCTTCTGATGTTAAGTCGGGTGATTCTTCCTTTATCCCGTTCAAAGAAGCAGCACCGTCCAAATATCTTTTCAGCCTTTCTTCAGCTGGATTTGAACTGCTTTCCAAGCCTGTAAAAGACGAGTGCTTACCACTCTCTGAAGCATCTGAATCAGAGCTGAGGTCAAAGTCTCCCAGTGCTATGGTGGACAGTCGATTGGCCAATTTCTGATGGTCGGAGGTCAGCTCCCCTTTTAAAGTCTCTTCATCAGAATAGCTTGGACACTCAACGTCTTCTCCATTTTCCAATACTTCAGACTCTTCATATTCTTCAGAGCGGACATTCTTGAGATATCTCTTTGAACTGCAAAGAGGGAAATAAAAGTAAAAAAACAAATATATAGCAAGCAAAGGCTCTTCATATACTTATACTGCAAAAACTAAAATGTAAATAAATAAGGACGGTAAATCCAAATGGATGATAAGGGGACAGAAAAAGGAAAAATATTAAAAGAAAGCAGAGTGCGGGACAAGAAAAACGTAATAGGCAAAACAAGATGTATATTTCATAACTTCTTAAGACATTGCGTATAAGTGAAGAAAGTCAAAAAGGTAAAAAAAAAAAAAAAAAAAAAAAAAAAAAAAAAAAAAAAAAAAAAAGCCCAAACTATACAAGTAATGAGTAAAACAGGTTCAACTACATGTATAAATTTAGTTAGTTAACTGGGTTTGTTAGCCACTTAGAAGACTAAGACTAAAAACAGTAATAAAATAAAAAAAAGCAATCAAACGTAAAATGTCAATTTCTTAGTTTCCCGTATTTCTTGTTCTAAACTCTCTGTCCAAGCAAGGATAAGAAATATGCATTGGACTGAATATGTACATAAAGATCAATCAATGCACAATTTTTCTATGTACAGAAAGTCAATATTCAAAAAGGGAAGTTAAAAGAAAATAATGAAAGAAACAAAGGGGATGGGGGGTAGCCAGATCTAGCAGAAGCGCCGTCTCTACATTTGGTCGTATCATTACACAGTCTAAATGAGATGCAATCCAATACATGACAGTTTGTTCATCCAACCAATAAAAATGAATTGAAGGTGTGGCTTTGTGTAATTTTTAGACTTGAGCAAAGTCTTGTTTTAGTCTTAACAATTACACAAACCCACACTTCCAATTGATTTCTATTGGTTGGACAAAACGTCTTTTGTAGTTGGTAGTATGGGCCAATGCAGTTTTACTTCATGGCATGGTTTGGCCAGGGAAACATGTGCACCATTAGGAGAAATAAAAGGCAAAGCGGTAAGTGCTTCCTCTCCGTGTCCCAGGGGCATGTAGAACATGTCCTTTATAATGAAAGATGTGACAATAACGAATGCCGCTTCCCCATGCGCAACAAGTAGGCCAATCCCAGTACAGACTAAAACCCAGACCTACCCGATGACAGATATCCCCTAGAATGTTGGACGGGTGGAGGTGAGGAGGCGAGGTACAGGATACTACCAATACTAGGTGTTGTTTCACTGGGTGCTGGGTGATCAAATGAGGAAAGGTCGGAATGCCAGTTGGCCTTGGTTATTAAAGGTTCAGAGGGAGTAAAAGATCAAGAATCAGAAAATCACATGCAATATACATGCTGATTACGCCATTCCTGGGAGGCCCGGAGAAATTTTCAGGAAAGGTGTGAACATCTGCTCGGTCCAGCTTTAACGGACAAGACAAAACCAGGCCACTCTTTCATGACACATGGATGTTGAACATCTACTTTCAAGGAAAGCGATTATTTACTTCAACTTCATGAAGAAAAAGCATGTTGTAGAGGAGGTGGTTCATCTGACATGGTGATCACTACGCTTCATCCACATGTACACTCTAGCAGAGTACGTTGTAGACCATGCAATTATTGCAGAAAAACTAATGAATCTAATGTCAGGACTGGGAACCTGGAAAAACATACTGTATAGGTGTTGGTTGTATCCCTGGTACATTATACCCAGGTTCTACTGTACTGAATATCAGTACTATCATATTATGAGAGATAATTACATCATCATGATTTTTGTTAAAAACTGTAACTCATTCTTATTGTTTTCTTGATGGCCAATCAAACTGAAGCTTTCACATCTGCATTTGAGGACAAGGGAAAGTTTTAGTCAATACAAGACACTGAATACAGTAGTTACCACCTATTAGTCCTCCGGCTTATAGTCCGTTCCGCCTAATAGTCCACTTTTTGGATGAAACGTAAGTTTTTGCTATATAAATAACCCCTCTAATAGGCCGCTTGGAAGTCGTGAGTTTCAGCTAATAGTCCGCTTTTATCCAGACACACTAGATCTGCCATCAACATCTGTTTTCCAATTTTATGAGTCAAAGAGTGAATGGCCTATTGCAAGGCCATCTTGGAACACTATAAAGACGGCCTTGCCTTTTGTCCTCTCCCTGCAATAAAACAACGTACACTGTCAGGTATGGTGATGTGTATACATGTAATAAAACGTCATCGCAAACACACTGTCCGTCACCTACAGTCCGGCTGCTGCAGTCTTAGCCAATCATGTGTCGCCTTCTCTTCCTCGTTAACAACACCTTGGAACGCGTGTGAAGCATCTGGTTGTCCAGACTGGGCCTTACGTAACGACATGATAAACGTTCCATTGTGGGGGTAGTCTTTTCTTATTTCTTTTATGTCGGCACCGATTAAACCTCACATGTATCTGTTGACATTTAACCCAAGCAATTTCAGATTGTCTCAAAATAAATGAATTAAAAAAAAAAAAGATAAAATGGAAAAAAAAAATCATGTGATGACAATTAACGGAGTGTGTCCTGGTTGAAGCACATCTGATGTTAAGGGTAGAGATAGACAAATAAATCGACCCTCGACATATGTTGCGTGGTCAGTTGATCGGTGACCACTGAATAGTCCGTTCCGGCTAATACTCCGTTCTGGCTAATAGTCCATTTTTGCTGCTTCCCATGGACCGGACTAATAGGCCGTAACTACCGTATATTCATTATCATAATAATTTTTATCTTATCATCATTAACTCACCTTGATGTAAGACAACGACTTGGCAAGCTCGCTGTCAAGGGAAGGCAACTCATCCAAGGAACTGTAGGTGGCACTTTGAATGTGGCCCAGCATTTGGGTCAGGAAAAACGGGGCGAAGGGAACTTCCACGATGATGCCCTGGAAGTCAACAGCAAAGAACGGATGATGAAGACAAGCATCAGCATCACATACAAGGAATGTATCATGCCACAAAGCCTTCTTCAATCAGAGTGGTGGCAGAAGGATACAAATAAAGTGCCCCATTACAATAAAAATGACTAAAGCCTTCCCTCTAATAAAGAAAACCAACAAAAAACAAGGATAAAAAAGTAAAAAAAACAACTTCAAACAAACAAAAATAACAGCAAAAAAAAAAAAAAAGTGATGGCAAAAAACAAAAAATGTTAGTCTTTTTTGCTTACTCTTAATAGGTAGACATATGCACTTTAATGTATTCTCATCCAATTTAATTATATGATACATATATATAATACATGTATGGTTTAATATGAATTGTGTATTTAAAGTATTTATATACAAAACATCTACACAATTTAAAGATGGTGTCATCGTAGAGTCAAACTGAACCATTGAAGGAACAGTTCAACAAGGTATCTCTACAGTATTCTACATTGGTGTTGTTCATATAATGTCATCGATCTTTTTATGAGTGGCATACAATTGTTTTAAACTTAAACAATTATTTTTTTTTTAATGCCATCATGAGATGCTTTTGTTCAACATGTATGATTATAGCATTCTTTATTGATAATACAGACAAGTGCCCCTGAGGTTTTTATATGAATTCTGACTCACTAGAAATTAACTACACTTTAATATGCATTGAAATTAATACTTTGAGTTCTAAACTTTTCTGACTTGATCATGCTATGAATGCTAACATTATGGAGCATTTCCAGGAAAAATGGTACTGTCAGAAAATAAACAAAAATCTAGCTTCTCGATGACAAATCATAAGAGTGCTGAAATTTTCAGGGTAGTTAAATAAACAGGGTTGCCAGTTCCTGAACTTTTCATTTCCTGAAACTATAAACGGCAATGAATTTTGTTGGTTTTATAGGCCAAAATGGTTCTCTCCTGGCATTAAAACCAAACATAAAACATGTAATGCAAGCATAAATATAAATGCCAAGAAAAATTTCATTTCCTGAATTCAAGAAATTTCCAGAACAATGGCAACCCTGAATAAACCATGGGTAAGCTTCCCTGGTGGGGATGTACAGAACTCATACTGTAAACGAACCTCATAAACAGCCTTGGCCAACATTTTACCAACAAACTCAAAGAGAGCCAGGTGACTTTCCTGGATGTGGGACGTGGACGAGGGGAAAAGCTTCTGCTCACTTGTCACCTAGTGTAAAAAAAATAGTGTTAAATAAACAGCTACAAGAAAGAAGTTGGCATTAAAGTATAGCACAAGAAGGAAAAAAATATTCAATGAATCAACCCAACCACAAGGCAGTTTGAATTGACAAGTTTTTCAGTCCTCTTTTGAACTCCTCCTCAGATTGTAAATTTCTGAAATTGAGACACAAAATTAATAATAACATTTTAAAGGATATGGTTCTAGGCACTTGAATTATTCATTACATGATATGTATGCCAAACCTTGAATAGGTTCAAGTGCGGGTCAAAGACACGGCTGATGGTTTCTTCGAGGAATTCTTTGAAAACGCCATCCTGGTCAATACCTGCTTCATCCAACCCCTGAAGGAAAAAGAATAGATGAAATTAACATGAGTGCACTCAAAATTAGATACGACATTGAGCCATTACAAAGGCCTTCACAATATATATACAAAAGAAAAAAAAAACCCCAAAAACCCTCACGAACTAGAAAATAACATTACAAAGCACTATAAAAATATATTTTGAAAATAGTACTTTCTGATCATGCACCCTATACAGTAAAATATTTTTTTCCTCTCCAAACATTTCAAATTAAAAGACCGGTCATGAAAATAAAAGAAGATCAAGGAATGCAGTAAACATAATTCAACCATGAATTATTGTGCAGAACTTTCTTTTTTTTTTACGTACTAAGAGTTATCAACAACAAGGCTTAGGCTCTGGATGCAAGAGATGAACTACTCAAGTTAAGGTATCTGATCTGTACTATTATAAGTATAGAAATGTCACCTAGACTGATAGAGTCAATAGTGAATCAACAGGTGGAGATAGAATCAGAATAAATCATAGGAACAGATGTTATCGTATAATGATGCCATTGTGATTATATAACAATCTTTTTCTACCTCCATTGATATCCCATCATTAGAGAGAGAGCCTTCACAGCCACAAGCCACCCACCTGCTCGTTGATGAATTTGACCCGGATGACCCCTTTCAAAGCTCTAGCTGGCAGCTGGGCAAGTTGGCGGTAGCCGTCCTGGGTAAGGTCCAATGCATCCAACCAACAGCACAAAAACAATAAACAAAAATAAAAACATTTTTTTAAATAATTCATTGTATTTATATCATTCTTCATGTGATTACTGTTATTAATATTATTGTTATAACCATTATTTTTAGAATTATTATTATTATCATCATTATTTCTCATAATTATCATACTTTTCATTATCATCATTATTTATTCATAATATAACACATTATCATTATTTTAAAAAATTAATAATATTACCCATATTATCGTTATAATCAGTATTATTATTACCAATACAATCACCATCACCCTCCCTATGATCGATGTGACTGACCTCCACGATGCGACTGCGATGGACTGTAATCAAAGTGGAATGTGGAGACGTGCAGGCTGATTCCAGCAGCCCTAAAGCCTCTTTTTCCCGAAGAACATTTTTGCGGAAAATGATAACACGCTGCAGCAAAAGGGAAGAAAAAACCCAGAATCGTATGAGACATTTTCCCATATAAGATGCTTTCATTCATGAGATGTTTTCCTACAACCTCCAACTCCAACACCCTTTTCTCTCAAGACAAATTTTGAACTGTTCAATAATCAAGATGTTTCGATGCAATAGAGTGAGAGGTGAGTACTTTATTTGAATGTCTATAAATTTGATGACAGCACATCTATTCCCATCTGGGCCTGTCCTAAAAAAAAAAAAAGCTGATTTATCAAGCATAGTGTTTGGCTAAAGACTTTTATAGAATTTGACATTTCAAAGTCATATATTATTCTATTACATGTCTAGGAAGAGAGTACAACATGTTAGAAATATGACTAATCAAACTATGAGCCAAAGGACATGATTGGAAACTATTGAAAGATGTTTGCTCTATAGATCTTTAAAGTAGAAGACATTACTTCATTTTCATGCACCATTCAACACCCACACATACACACCTAGACGTTGCTTTGCTCACCTCGTTGAAAGGAATCATGTGAGGCACCCTCTGCATGAGGAACATGGCATTTTTCTTCTCCCTCTCAAGTTCCGCCATGAAGGTGCTAGGTTTCACTTCTCTGGGGAAGACAAAATGCACACACAAATATAATCAAAAAACCAAATAATCAATACAATTTCTTCGAAGGTGGCAAGAAAAGGATCTAGGGAATTTTTCAGTGCAAGGATTTAAACTAACGTGATGCCATGATCTTCAGCAAAACTAGAGTGTATGATTTTGTCAAGGCATACCCACTGGGCACATGGTACATACATTATCATCATATAGTGACTAGACTCGCAAAACCCTGACAAGAATTTTTAGTGAGATTTACTGGAAAAATTAATGATATTTGACAAATTTAAGTGAGATAATATTCCACACCAATTAGCTTGCTAAATTCACTTGCTAATTAAAAGCTGTCATAACTTAATTGATCATGGTGGATTAAATGACAGCGAATAGCACATAGATTCTAAAAACCTCTCCC
>JBCHJU010004464.1:0-18380 GCA_039654505.1 Plocamopherus imperialis | reverse complement strand
GATGATGATGATGATGATGATGATGATGATGATGATGATGATGATGATGATGATGATGATGATGATGATGAGAACAACAAGAATAATGAACAATGATAATGAACCAAACCTTAACGACAAAAAGAACACAAAATCAAAAATAAACTTACTTGGGTGAGCAATGTGATCCAAAGAAATAAAATATTGCAAAAATGGAGCAATCATTGTAATGGGAATAATTTTTTTCAATAATCTTGAATTACAAAAATGTTAGAAGCCAACAAAATCAGCGCAGTGAGTAGAAAAGTGAAAAGCTTCTACGGTTTCGAAAGAAAAAGATTGAAAATCTTGAAAAGAAAAAAAAACAAACAAAAAAATGACTCATTGTCATTTTCATTTTCTGTAATGTTTGAAGACTTAAGATTTTTTACAAATCTCTAGCTCTGAACAAAAATTGCAGTGCTTTTGTCATGTATGTTTTCCCTCTGGAAAATGTGAAACAGTTTATTTAAGAAAGAAAAAAATGTCACTTAATAAATAGCTTTTGATTGAGAGTGACTTAAACAAATAGCCTATCACATAACACTTTTCTTCCAACATGGAGTGTGGATTACAGATACATCACACTTGTACTTTCTTGAATATGTAACAAAATGTTCCTTTATTCAGATACAAAACCACATCAGTGGTTCAGAATAAGGTCTGAAGAAAAAGAATATATTTTCTCAATTGGTGTGGGTGAAGTCAAATATAATTTACTTATGAAAATATCCATCTTTGTCAATGTGTATGAAGTTACTAAACTGCACACGTGATAGAAAAAAGATCATGCATTGTGTTGATTCCAATTTGTTATTCAGTTAAAGTGAATTGGAACAGTAATGTTTAAGAGCAATTAATATGTTTAACAAGTATTCCAATTACATGGCAAAGATATGTGAAATGATCTTATGGTTACAAAGATTGGTGCAGTACAGCACATTGCATGTTTATTTCTTTTCAAAAACAGTGTTCAAAATACTACTGGTAAACATATAAAAAATGTCTCACATCAATTTTATACACCTGTTCTACAGGTCATAAGTAAAATTATCAATTTTGCATTGCTACCATTATTTCTTCCACCCTACCAGGGCTAGTCAGATTGACTGGCTCAAATGTAGTTATGAAAAGGAATTAATTTTGCATGATTTACTTTCAAGTGTTGTCTCAGCCTTATTCCAAATACCACTGCAATGTGCCAAACGTGCCTTTTCATCTTTAGTCCACTGCGTGGTCACATGCAATGTGTGATTGTATCTTCCAGCCAAATCTAATACCTAGCCAGCCATTCATTGTTGTTGATCATTCCATGATCATTCCACACTTAACTGCATTGTCTCTATTCAATATAGGCAAACATCATCCAAATATTATTTATAAGCTTAGTGTATTGTATAAAGACCATGAAATACATTTGAATAATTTTACAGAAAATTGAGAATTTTTGTCCAAATTGTATACAAAGAATTTTGTCTTATTAAAACTAAAAGGTGAGTGCTCCAATTAACCAGTATAATTTTCATGGAAAGACTTAGTGGACTTATTCCAATTAAATGGCTGCTCTGATAAATCAGAGTTCCAGTCGTCAGTTTTGACTATATATTGCTATTTAATTGACTTATACATATATAAATAGGTTCAAGAAGAAAGTATCCAATTTTTTTAATGGTATATTTGAGATTTTGGAAAGTAAAATTCCAGTTTTTGTTCTTTCAAGACAATGCAGTTTATAAAACAGAACTTGTGAGCAGCACACAAATTGATTGTCATCTCAGACAGGGGACACTCACACTAGCACAATCATGTTTAGCAGATAAAACAAAATGTATCACATCACACAAATGAAGTCAGAAATCCCAAGAAACTCAGTTAAAAACAATTTTAAAAAAACAAAATAAAACTCTATCGAGGAAAATGTCGTCTAATCACTCAGTGATATGCATTATGAACTATGCAATCTCATCAAAGGTCACCTAACTTTGCAAATCCAATTAATGACCTTTCCTTGTTACCTCTCCACATAGAGTTGGGGGTTTAACTTTATGTCAATTTGTTTTCTGGTTTCTTTTTTAGTTTGTTGTTGTTGTTGTTGTTGTTTTTTGTGAGTTTGTTTTTTGTTTTTGTTTTTGTTTTGTGTGTGGGTTTTTTGGTGGGTTTTTTATTGTGTGTTTTTATTTTGTTTTTGTTTTGTTTTGTTTTTGTTTTTTTTTGGGGGGGGTGGAGGAGAAGTTTAGGTAATGATTCTCTTTTCTAATCTTGTTTTTAATTTGTCTGGCTACGTTTTGTGCTTCCTTGGCCTTTTTTTTCAGAATTGTTTGATTGTTTTTAATCTTTTCAGTGCTGTAACAAATGCAAATTGCTGACCATTTTAGTACCATGGGAGCATGTTCAAGCAAAGGCAAATTCTATTTAGAGAGCAACTACAAGTTTTAGGAAAATTTAATAAGTAGAAATGCATAATAAGAAAAGCGTTTGAATCTAGATCTTCTACTTCTGCAAGTGAAAAGAGAAATGAAAAATCAACATACAAACAACAAAAGTCAAATCATGTTTATGTATGGTGTAAAGCAGTACAAAACAAGCTGTGACATTATAAATGGCACTCTAAAATATATTTATATACACTACCTCCTTCTATCCCTTCAAATTTCTTATCATCCTCTATATGATCCAAAGGCACAAGTATTTCTTCCTCTTTTCGGCTTACATGCTCTTCTAAACCATTCCATGAAAACAAAGAGCGAGCAACATGTATTCATACTACAACATATGAGTGGTCAGTATATCAATCAAGAAAGATACGAGTATGAGTCACAATGACGATGAAATTGCACAATATACCCACTGGACAAATTGTAATAATTAGACCTATTTATATACCGATAATGCATGGCATTTTTTAGTAATTTCTAATAACCATTTTATGGGCAATGTTATTTTCAATGCTATACCCCATCCAATTTATTTCATTATTCAAAAACAAATAATAAAAGCAGCTTTGTTAATGATACTGATCATTTGAGTCAATATTTTACACAGATCTCCATAAGCCAATAGAATATTCAAAATGAACGACTTACCATCATGTTCAACCACTTTAGTCTCTTGTCTTGTTTCTACCACAACAACCTCCTCCTGCTGCTGAGGTGGCCTTTTCAGTTTAGGTCGTGGTGCAGCAGATTTCACCCTTATGCCTTTCTCAACCTGACACCTGATAAAATAATAGCTCCAAATTAACAAAAGCAGAGTAATAAAAGATGTAATAATTAGTTAACTTAAACTCCTGGTTTGAGAATTTCGTAAAACTAGGTAATAAGAATTCATCACCCTAAACAAAATTTTAAAAATGACCAACCTACATATCTTTCATTACGTAGAGAATAAGTTGGTTTTTTATATACTAAGTGTGCAATAAAATCCTATTCATGAAATAAAGAACAGCCCTCAACTTATAATATATGATACTATACGGACATCAGTACTGCAAAATACATGTCTGTATATCTTGTAGGGAGAGGCCAAGAAAGATCAGGGGTAAAAAAAACAAAGAGACCAATAAAGAGAGAAAAAAAGGGAGAGAGGTAGGAGAAAGAGAGAAGAGAGAGAGCGGGGGAGGGAGAGAGAGAGGGGGGGAGAGAGGGGGAGAAGGACAGAGGGAGACGTGGTGTGGCGGTTGCGTAGTGAGTGGTTAGTCCGAAATGGTGGACAGACAAATGGTAGTTCTAGGCCTAGATCTAGGGCAACCGCCACAGTGGCATTCTTTGAAGGTGATTTTAGTCATAACACCTATCACCAGTCACCTATCGGCTTCGTCGTCAATGTTAGCTGCCAAACAAAGTCTTTGCACCATTCTCTGCCACTTTGCTATATCCTGGCTGTCTTGGGAGGTGTTTTGAAGGCTCACACCAAGCGACTATGGAGTTCATGTAGCTTGCTTTACCTTTCCAATTGAGTTTTGCCCTGGAGACTGTCTTCATTAGGTCTGTATTTTGATTTCTTGAAACATAGTCAATATATTTTAGCTTCCTTTAGTTGATGGTGGAGAGAAGGCTTTACATGTTCCTAGTTCTTGTAGGATGCTGTCGTTTGTTCTGTGTTTTTTCCATTTGATCTGTAAAAGTCTTCTGTAGAACCACATTTCTTCTGCTCTTATCATTTTACCATCTGCCTTTTTTGTTGCCCACACTTCACAGCCATATAACATAATTGGCCAAACAAGGCTTTTCAGGATCTTCATTTTTGGTTCTTTGGTATGGATCTGTCCTTCCAAATGTTGTTAAGCTGGACCATTCTTTGTTTTGCCATGTTTATTCTAGTGCCTATGTCCTTTTTGCATGTTCCATTTGCCATTTTGAGAGATAGCAGATATTTGAATTTATCTACATTTTCTAAACTAACTTGATTTATCTTTATTGGTGGTGATTGCCATGTTGGATCGGTTTCTTTTATATGTGTGACCTTGGTTTTCTTAACATTTAGCTTGAGTCCTTCTTCTGTCCCAGCTGTATCCACTCTGTGAAGAAGTCTTTTCATGCTAGTCAGATTGGCAGATAAGAGGGCTGTGCCATCTGCGTATCTTAGGTTTGAGATGTCTCTACCTCTTACATTAATTCCCATGTTGTCAATATCTGCTTCTCTCATGATTTGCTCTGTGTTTACTGGTATGTTGAAAAAATGTGGAGATAGAATACATCCTTGGCGAACTCATTTTTCAATGTTGAAAGGTTCACAGTTTTTATTATTCCATCTGATGGTAGCTTTTTGATCTTTATACAGTGAGGCAATTAGAGAATTTTATATTAATTAAATAATAACATTGAGCAGTAGTTGACTTCCAGAGAGATAAAGAAAATGAGACAGCTGATTTGGTAAGAATGAATTCTTTTGTTAATTTTTAATCAATTTCTTATCCAATGATGTCAAATCAGATAAAAGTGAATGTCATCTAAAAGACAGCAGCACTTACTTGTAACAGGGTTTGGCACCTGTTATAGTTTTGACACTGAAATGTCCCTTCTTTCCAGCAATCCTTCTCCCTTTTGAGTGACGATATTCACAGCATGTACTGATTCGGCAATCCATCTTGCCATCAATGAAGATAGACAGGGCAAAGGGATAGCCACAATGTCGATAGGAAATGAAGGAAAATTCAGCTGAAAAAAGAAAGAAAACTTTTTTAGTAACACTACATAGCAAAAAAGGCTTCCATTAGAAAAAAAATGTTTAACAAGTATGAGTATTCATAGTGCAAACTTTCTCTTGCTTATCTTAGTCAATGTCTCTAAACCTAAAGCAAAAGCTTTTTTTTTTAGCATGGTGCTGCTTCACATATGTAAGATTTAGAATGTATACAAATTTAAGATGAAAAAAAGAAAAAACAAAACTTCCATTGCTAATTTTCACAAATAATTTGAAACAAATTATTGATATCTTAATATGAATTGGAATCTGAAATGTTGTAAAAATCATTTTAGTGAATACGAAGAAAAGTATCTCAGCTTATTATAACACAAATCAGAAATTTTGCATGTACACATCTTTTCTCAAAATTACTGCTAAATTAATGGTAGCATTTATTTAAAAAAAAAAATACAAAAAGGAAAAACAAAACAAAAATGCCTCCAAAATCCATTCATAAAATCAACTGTAAGAAATATAATTGAAATTCTTTAGCTTTTTTGGTGCTGAAATATCAGATAAGATATTAAAAAGTTATGTATCCTTACTGCCGGGTTCCATTTTATCTCTAAAAACTGTCAACGTGTTCCCTCCACAGTGCTGTTGTTCTACCACAATATCCTGGCGCTTATCAAGTTGTTCACGAGCAAGAGACAATGAATGTCCATGATATACCATGAAAACCTCACACATGCTTTCTTGCTGTCCCCGGAAGGATTTTGCAGAACTTTGTGGATGAAGGTAAGCTTGGTCCTGATATAAAAATATACAAAGAAAATCCAAATTTAAATAACGACTCTCATAAAAGTTTAAATTAACTCAAAATTTAAACAGTTTTCTTTTTAAAAGGTTATAAGGAAAAATTAAAGTTGGCATTGATCATGATATAACATTGAAGGAGAAAATCACTTCAATACTGATCCTGAAAAAGGCTTGATAGAAAAAATAAAATGTATGTGCTGGCCCTGAAATAGGGTTAAAGACTGATTCATTTCACAATGTGATTACTAGTCCAGATATTAGTTGTCAGGTTTTAAAAAAAAAAAACAACTTTCAATTCTTATGCCCATATGAGATCAAAAGAACGAAATCAAGTTTGGTATATAAATCCAAATATATGGTTGAAGAATAAAATAAAAGTTTCACATTGGACAAAATAGAATGTAAAAAAGAAAAATATACTTTGGATACCATCTTGATATAAAGTGAAAAAGGAAACAAAAATTTGAGTGATAGGTTCATGAAATGTAAATAAAATTATCTTTTCTGTGCATCAACTTCCAAATTCATTTAACTAGTCTTGGTTGATAAAGAAATATGTATGAATGAAAAAGATAGGATTAAGCATTTGTTTCATTTGTTGTGAAAGAATGGAGATCTTTTTAAACAATAATTCAAACAGGATATAATTTATTTATTTATTTCTTTGTCAGAATTTCTAATTTTGGCATTCTAAAATTTTCATGGATGGTGATAGCATGAAAGTAAAATATAGATCAAAATACAAGATTTCATCAGAACTATATTGTAAAGCCAGTACATGCATGCAAGAATTAATGAACTCACAGAAACAGTCGGTCTCTTTGGAGATTCAAGCCTTTCAGCAGAAGCCCTGTAACGATGGGCACTCCTTGGGGAACCTCCATGATGGGGTGACTTTGGTGGGATAGGGACTTGAGGAACCAAGTATGGAGAATTTACATTGTCTTTTCCTTGCTCCAATTTTGCCATAAGCATTGCATACTTACGTAAAGCTGTTGTGTCAAGCTGAAAGTTGAATTAAGGATGGAAATTCCAGTCTCACTATACAGTATTCTCTACACAGCTGATATGGTCTCACCAAGAAAAATAAAACATATAAAAAAAAACAACAAACAATCAAATTTTGCTCCTACAATTAAAATTCAGAAAGCTACTGTGTCTTTCTGTTTCAGAGAATCAAGACCTCTGAATTTTTTTATTATTATTATTATCAATATTCAAACCCATCTCAATTTTCATTTCTATGAATTTGACTTAAAACTCAATATAACTAAAACACTGATGAGATGTAGGTGAGCTTACATTTCTTTGAGAAATATCTCATCTATTGAATAACTCACTGAATAAAGATGACGAGTGTCTATTGGATCCTTGCTGGCATATCGTAATTCATTTTCATCAATATGTGAAGGACTTATTGGTCTTCCCTCGTCATCTAAGTACACAACCTGCAGCGTAAAGTTAAACATTACTTAATGGTCAATCTAAGAATCATGGGCATGATGTAATCAACTTCAAATCAGGGAAAAAGAATATTGTCATATAAATGGTGAAAGTATTTATTTTACTTAGTTGCAGCCTTTATTTGTATAGAGTAAACCATAGTTTGCATGGTGTTCCTTCCAGTTCTCTGAATTGTCAGAATAAAGGCACTCAAGTTTAACTTGATTATCTCAACAGCACTTAAAATATTATGAAGCACTTTATTTAGGAAAATGTTTAGAAAAAAAAAAAGCAACAAAACACTGCAATCGACATCATAATTGTTGTCTATGGATACTATTTCCTTGAATTCATTAATTAGATTTAAAATTACCAACTCTAATTATCAAAAAAATACAAAACCAAGAACCCACAATCTTTAAAATTTTGATTAAATAATCTGTTAGTAGTATTTTTATGTATGATACTAAAACTAGTCAAAAATGGATTGACCACACAAAGCAAATCAAAGCACAGCAAATGACAAGAATGATAATAATTTTAGCGTACTTCATGTTTCAGGTTCAGATAAAACCAAACTGACTTAAACAGAATGGATTATAAGATATTGAACATAGAACACAAACATTCATTTCCAAGACTTGAGAGAAATAACTATGTTCTGTGTTCATATTGATGTCTTTTAGTTTGAAGATAAATTTTCTCTTGAAATTTTCCATTTGGTTTCCATACTATTTCTTTTCAATTTATAAATACAAACTGGAAATCTAAACATTCAAGCCATAAAACAAATGGTTTGGATAAAATATGATTGTTGCCAAAGGGGCATTAATGTTGTTTTCAAAGCTCATCAAAGACAAAACATTTGCTTCACTTGTGAATATGTTTCAAAACTAAAATGCGATGTTTATTTTTACACTCCAAAAGATTTACTGAACCTGGCTTAAAAATTCAGCAAAATATACTAAAACACAAGCAGTAAATTTGCCATTGTCTGTGAGGGTTTTACATCTCTTTGTAAGTAAGTGATTGCTGTTCTTCAAATTTCAGACTTACAGTTTCATTTTCATCATCATAATTTGATGACAAAGCAGATATAGGTCGCTTTCCTTTGTGAGATCGAGAGGGTGTGCTTTTTGGTCGAGCAGGTCTGTACCTGCCCTTTGACCTCACATCAGAATATGTTGAGCTTGATGAAGGGCGGGATCCACCTCTAGGGCTAACTAAGGGAAGAATACAACTCTCCCTTTTCTTTTCTCGTGATGCCTACAAAAATGAATTCAATTTACTTATACGGCAGTTTAATATAATAAAGAGCTGAATGAACACATATAGAAGGAAACGTTTCAAGGACTTCTATCCTGATGAAAACATGGCTTTGTTAAGATTTCAAAATCTCTTTACTGAGTGAAACAAAACAAAACAAAAAAGAAACAAACATTAAAAATGAACATAAAGAGATTAGAACAAAACCTGAAACAAATTTCAAGTTAGATAGTTGGGAAATGGCATGAGTCAATAGATGCCTTTTCTTTTATGACAAGAGATGACATTACAAATTCTTCACTGCATTAAATTATATATGTTGAGAGTATATATTATACAAAACAGAATGAAAAATTGTCTCTGTGCATAAAGAGTGTATAAATTAATTGCCATGGTCAACATCAGCTCCTTAACAGCTACATGAGCGAAACTTAAGTGATATCAAAGTCTTAACATATACAGTGGCAATATGATGAATGGTAGTTAAATAAACAGCACAAGAAAGTTTCCATGGAAAGATTGATATACCTAAGCCCTATGACTAACAAGTGATAATGAGAAAACATAACATTAAGGAAACAAATTATGTATAAAGGTATCTCATGGATGTTATTGAAATCAAGGATTTAATAGTTTAATAAATAGAAGATAATGAAACATCATCTTTTCATACTTTATAATTAATTTGGAGAAGAAAGGAATTGTTCATCAACATATAGTATAAAGTAGAGTGATCAACACTAAGATCATGACTTGCATAGCTGCGAATGAATCAGCTGAAAAGAAAGAAATAAAAAAAAGGAGACTAGCAGAATTTAGAGGATGTCCAATGATAATTTGTTCTTTACTATGAGACATGATGAGAGAGAAAAATGAAAAGTAAGTGATATGAAGAACATACACTATACACATGTTTTACAAAGCAGAGGAATCTTGCAAACAGAATACCACAAATGAATATCCATAAAATACTTTTCCCCATTCCATAAACATGCTTCGAAGACAAACAGAAGATACATTTACATTCACAATACGACAGAGAGTTTGGGAGAGGTATCTTATAATCAATTATAATCAACAAATAGTAGATACACATAAAAAAGAGAGTAATTTATTCTCAAGTCTTGGCTGAAGGATGTCTCATGAGGATTTGAATTTGGATTTGAGGCATATGTTTTTTCAGACTTCAAAGGAAAAATAATAGATAGAAATCACCTAATATTTGGAAAGGATATCACTGACATCTTAAGGATGCATTTCAAAACAAAAATGATGATATTAAGTTTAAATCTCATCCCATTCATTTGATTTAATTTGCAGTGAGCCCCTCATGTTACAATGATAAGTGTTTTATAATACAAGCTACTATTTTACGCCCTGCATGCATATTCCCCATAAAAGATCAAATGCAAATGTCGGACAGACAATGCAGGAAATTATGAAAAGCATTTGATTGGTTGTAAATCCACACTGATTGTATTATATGCACTCAGGGTTGACCGAATCAGTCAATGTGATGGAAATGGAAAAGGAAGAACCTTCACAAAACAAATTAACATCATATAATGACAGTACATAAATATTAAAGACCTTTGTTACTATGTTTGCCAACCATGCTCCAATTCAAACCAAACAATGTTAATGTCACGACATTACAAAGCTTTATGCCCAGCTATTATCTTTGTACTTTGTGCTCAAGCTATTAATCTTTGTGTTCAGATTATGAATACATGTTTTCTTTTCAATATCCTTCTATGACAAGCAATTGGTGTTAGATGTAGCTTTCTTAAAAAGTCAGTTAAATCTATCTGTAATCTCCTTTATCGTTTGCTAATTTATCATTTTTCTTGTTGATTTTTGTTGCTGTTTCAGGGTCGAAATTCTTTTTTTAACATTTGATTTGTATTAATTGCTTTTAGGCCTGGTAAAGAAGTTAGTTTAGTTACTAAAAAATATCAGCTTTCCATTATTTCAGACTTTTTGATTGATTGTTTCTTTGGTCTTTTCTAAGTTTGTTTTTTTTATTTTTCTTGGATTTGTGTGGATTCTTTAGTACCGTATAGTACAGAATGCGTTTGTGTGTTTATGTGTGAGTGTGTGTGTGTGTGTGTGTGTGTATGTGTATGTGTGTGGTGTTGTGGGATTTTTTCAATTGTGTAAAGCTAAAAGTGGCCTCTAGATTATCTTTTGTAATTTAATGTAAATTTGTCAACGGCCGGAAAGATGGTAAAGGAAAGAGATCAATACAGAGGGGCTATCATGAAAGTGACATTCCTAAAAGAACCTGTCACTTGAAGATTGTAGGGGTTTTGTAAGATTTCGAAAAATATTTTAGTGTCATCAGATTTCTCACGCATGCCCTGTCATTGCTACTTTCAAAGTGCAAATGCCAAGAAAAACTCAACAACAATTGTGCACAAAACTCAAACTTTATATAATAGCATATACCCGCTCTTGCACTGCTGACATTTTTCCATTTGATTCTTTTATTTCAGTTCTTCTCTGATGACCAATGGCTTTAGCAGATTGTGTGCGTAACGTAGCTGATTTTTTCGATTGTTTTGTTTGAACCTTTGCTGACTTCGGGGCTAAGTATGGCAATAGGGCATCCTCTAAATGACGATGACGGTCACTCTTCAAACATTTATTAGAAAGAAAAAGAAGGCTGATGACTGGTACATTTTAAATATGCGATCAAAATCATGATTAAATGATCTCCTGGAAATGTTGATGAATTAAATCAAAAGCCATTCTAAGGCTTTTCACAAGAACAGATGTATAATAATATATTGACCGGCAAATGAAATGCAACATGGTGCGTCTATGTTTATAAAATATGCATGAATGTATATCAAAATTAACTTATAAGTCAATTGATCTTTCCAGTCATAAACAGTAACAGTACAGACATTAGTTCTGTACTTTGGCTTCTATGCACAAAAAAGCCTAAAATATACATTTCTTTTGAAGTATGATTGAATGTCTGTCGTTCGTATTTTCAGAATAAACTTGGCATTGAATTTAAGATGCTGCGTTTCATTTGCCGGTCAGTATATATGTATGATTTGTAGGAAAAAGCCATTAATTCAACAAAAAGTTCACCGGCCTGTTTTGCAATAAGACTCAAAATGTCAATTCAATCAAGTGTAGGCAAATCAAAACCCTCAAAGTTCTGTAATTTTAGAAAATTCATGCATGTTTGAAAATTTTCTCATCTGAATTAAACATAATTCATCTTTTTTTTAAAAATGAAAAAGGTGCCCTTACCCTTACACGTCTTACAAGCTCTATTTTAGCAATTTCTTCTAATTTCTTGCGAATTTCTGCTTGCCTTGATCTTTCAAGATCGAGGGTTTTGTGGACAATGGCTTGAGCAAGCATATTCTTCACATGCTTTTTGTGTTCTTTGCGGGCCATAGTCAAACGATAGGTATTTTCAGATACAATTGTTCCATTTTTCGTTATCTGAGGAAGATTTTTTTTATTACAGATAGATTGCATGGGTAAATCAGGAATTTCTATTTCATCATTTAAATGTACTGGTGAAATTAACTATATAGACATATTAAGAAAAAAACATATTGAAATAATGCAGACTCCTTAAAGGTGTTACATACAGCAATATCAAATTGTAAAAAATAATTCCTTGTGAAATAATGAAAACAAGTAAAGTCTTTTTTATCAATCGAAAGCAAAAATTTGATCTCCTGTGTATAATTTGAAACAAATTTGAATTGTAGTCTCCATTAAGATAGCACTTCATTTTTCTTACCAGACCAGACTTGCGAAGATGTCTCCTCATTTTTGTATTTGAGAAATACCCAGCAAGGTGGCTGTCTGTCAGGCTATTATAAGCCGGCAGAGGTCTGAAGAATTTAGGTGAAAAACACAGGAACTTAATTTACAGCACTACATAGAACTTAGATTAATGAATGCTTTAAACATAGAATGCTTTAAATAAAGAAGTAATGTAAATTGTGCAGTTTTTTATTACAATTAATCATGAAAGTCCTGTTAGATCGGATATTAGTCTTCGTCTTCGTTTTAAAAATAGCTGGCAAACTCAGGTGAACCTTTATTCTTCAATTATAGGGTGCATTAAGTATTTATGCGAACACACTGAAAATTAGCCCTGGTATTTTGACATTAGTGTAAATTTTACCAATAACTATACACTAGATGACACAAAAATAAACATGGAAAAAATACAGTTAATATCCCTCAAAGAAAAAAGAAGCTAGACATGAAGTTTCCATTCTTTTCACTTTAAGAATCTAATACGAATAATAGTCACGTCAAACGAAAAGAAACTTATAGAAAATCAAACTATAACCTACACAACAAAATATTAAAAACTGCAAAGAATACACATTATTTAGGTGTTATTATAGAAAATAAACTACAATGGAAAGATCAACACTCTGCAGTATGTAAGACAGCAAATGGCCTATTAGCATTCCCCAAACATATCCTCCACTGTCAACGAAATGTCACGGATAATGCTACAAAACTTTTGCAAAACCAATCCTAGAATATGGAGGATGTTATTGTGATCCACATTGTCAAAACAAAAAAGAGATGAGCTGGAGAAAATACAATATAATGCATGCAGATTTGTGAACAAACGCTTTAACTATAATACACAACAGGTAAGACAAAAATAAAGATGTAATAATTAAAATAGACACCTTTCAAAGAAGAAAGACTTAGAAGTAACCATCCTTTTCAAAGCAATTGATGGATAAGCAATATTACCACTTGAACATTAAATTAAATATGAAAAATAGTCATGCGCGGCCTGGTGCTCAAACATTTACATTGCCTGCTTCAAATGTAGATAGTCATTTATATTCATATTTCCCTAATACATTCAGATTGTGGAATAAAGTTACAATCCATATAAAAGGCAGTAAATATACAAAATATTCAACTATGATACATTTAAATATACAACTGTAATATCAAAATACTAGAAAGAATTACTTTGGGTGAATTTGACAAGAATATTCATCTGAATTTGTCAGCTATTTTAGAGACTAAGACTAACACTAACAATCATAAAAAAAAAAATGCTGAAACATTTGCATTGTCCTCCTCAAGTATACAAGATTTTTTGGACTTATTTTTCCCCAGTACATTCGGATTATGGAATAAACTTGCAATGACTATAAAGGGCAGCAAAGACACTAAAGATTTTAAACAGAAACTTGGCAGTTGATTCTGAATAACAGTACCTGGTAACTTGGTAGCAGGCTTACTGTAAACACAGAATATATAAAGGCATTTATTTACCAGAAGGCCCAGATCTTATCGGCATTTCAGTCGATGATTTTTTAATGTAATCATAATGAGTACATAGCTATTTTCAGAGGGCCTAGAGTACACATTCTGTTCATTTGAAAAAAAGAACAAAATTTTCTTTCCTCATTCATGTTGTAGAATTTTGTGTACTAGATGGATGTTTTTAGTTTAGGGAGGGTCAGCAGGAGAACGCCCCAGTGATGTGCGAGTGACAGTGAGCACAAAGAGTCTATGTAAACTTTAATCTACACAGACGTAATAAAATCATACACAAAATAAATCCACAGATATGCATAAAACAATTAATTACAAATTCGCCAAAGGTTCAATAACGTCAGCTTACTCAAAAGAACATAACACCAGCATGTTTTTTATAGGTTTATAGCAGGCAAGAAAGGCAGGAATTTCATGAATAGTAACAATTTCCAGCCGATATAAAGTTCATATTCATTCCTATCACTATCACACTAAAATACACCTAAAAACTTCGACTTACATGCTGATAAGATAAGGACCCTCTCCTAAATATACATATTAACAAGCTTGCTTGAAATCGACCCTAGATCTAGATTTTTTAGAAAGCAGTCACTGAAGTCATCAAATTCTTCAGTGAATAGTGGGCCTAAGTGGTGAAGTCTGTAGGCCTACAAAAAGCTTGATTCTAGAGTATACATCTGGATGTTTATAAATAAGTAGGCTTAGAAAATCAAAAAGCTAGATTTAAGAGAGTCAAGAGATTTAGATTTTTGAACAGGCTTGCTCAACACTAGAACACACTTTTGATTTCATCCATTTCTCTTTTACAAGGTGTTTTGAAAACACCAAGGGCACAAAACGGATATGAAAGTGGGCCTCGAAATAACAGTTGGAAAAAGACACAGTTTTCAAAGCCAAATTTGTTTTTAAAACCAACAAAGCATCTAATTTAAAAAAAACAGCTCCATTTCAACCTGGAGGTACTTTTTTCTCAACCACAGAAAAAAAATTCAAAGCTCTATGTGCAGCTGTTTTCAAATGCAGAGGTAACAACCGTTCGAAAGTTCCAGAATATAATATAAATATATAAATATGAATATAATTTACATGTATTATATAATCATCTTTTTCTTTGTTAGGAACGAAAAATACATTGTTGGATTTGAAATCAAAGTGTCTATTGGGACCAGGGTCCCACTATAATCCAGTATATTTGGACCTGTCGCCGGCCTAAGCCCTGGACTAGGCTAGCCTATAATTGGACACTCGCTATTTTTAGAATTTGACGTGATAAACATGCTCATTAGTGAAAGGTCAGTGAGTACTGCTCTATAGTTTATAGGGCCTAGCAGAGGAACAGTCTGGCAGTCAACGACAACAAGAACAAGTTAAATCATTATTCAAACAGATCTAAACCCAAACATACCACAAACTGAAGTTAACTTTTAAAAAGTTGTTAAAAGACTATCAAAATAACAGATGACAAGATATTCTGATGATTATTGACAGATTAAAAACCAAATGTGAGATCTGAGGTTGGAATCCAAGACCGCAGCCGGCATTTTTTACCACTTCGTTTTGAGTCCCTAATCGGTGAACAAAATTCAACCCCCTGCTACCCCTTTAAGTTGAACAAATTGTACATAATATTAAAGGAAATGAATCAAGGAATCTGTGTCATACCACTAGAAAGGAGTTCCATCCATTTTTAAAACATAATTTCCAAGTGAAATTAGGCTTTAAAACTTACGATTTCTCAAGAATAATAAAAATAGACTGCCGAAGTTTTGATGAATCTTGTTTGTAATGCCTCGTCGGCGATCAAAATTGAACCCCCTGCTAATGCTACCTCTTCAATTTTAAGAAATATTACACATCAACCAGATTAAAGCCAAATAATCAAAGAAATTGTTTAATTTGGTTAGAAAGGAGTTCTCAGCACATTACCTAACGTAGAAAAGCTAGAACAAGATAGATCTAGAAATTGACGTGGGTCCCAATATAATCCTGCACATTGGGAGCCGGGTCCCATTATAATCCAGTATAGTCGGGCCCAGTCCCAACATGAAAGCCATTTGAAATACAATAGCTGAATTGGGGGTAGTTATTTCTCTCGAAATCCCTAGGAATCAGTAGGAATCTCTAGGAATCCCTTGGAATCCATCAAGGTAGACCTAAAAAAAACTTACCAAATCATCAATTTCAATCTCTGAAGGCAAATCAACACGATAATTAATCACTTCTGACAACAGACAGCATACTCGAATTGCCGTTGTCAATTGTAAAAATGTCTATACCGCTTTTATGTCATAATGATATTCAATTTACTTTATATTTCTTTTATGTTCCTTGAATGGAATTCTTCAGAATTTATTTAATTTATCACCATTTATTTCAACATTAATATTTGATTGATCAGTTGGGCTGTTTGAAAATGAAAATAAATTTTAAAATCTATGGCAGCTCATCCATCACTCATATCACTCCTAGCCTAGCCTAGTATGCCCTATTTATGATTCAACCCTCACGCTCACACAAAAGGTCATGTCGGTGAAGAATAAAAACTTAGATCTGACCTGTTATTTTGCCTTCTGAGACCACAAATGACAATTGGATAAAAATAGTTTTCGATGGATTCCTAGTGATTCCTAGTGGATTTCTAGTGGATACCTAGTGGATTCCAGGGATGCCTAGAGATTCCTAGGGATTTCGAGAAAAATAACTTATAAAATCATAAACATCTTCTTGGTGATCATGAGGTGAGGATACAGGAATTTATTTTGGAAATATGAGACAATTTTACCATCTGCTTAATGACAGGAACATTTATAAAATGCCAACACTCTCACTCTCAGCTAGCATTTTTGGAATTGGAATATATGATGTCATAAACCTATGAAAATGTAATAATGGTAGGTGACAATTTCAATATGCTATCAGTCTAGGTTGATAAAAATAATCACCACTGGCTTTTTCTCAGCTTAAAGATAGATCTAAATGTCTTCAACAAGTGGTATTTAATCCATGCATAAACGTAATAACAGACATCTACTTTATAATTCTATAAATTCCAAGTAGAATCAAGAACGATTGAGCAATTCCTATTAAAATCATTAAAAAAATAAATACTTCAATAATCACTCGAAAATTATTTGCACTAAAGCTGGTGGATTCTATTGTACATTAAAGTGGATCAAGATCTACATGAATCAAATGAATGGGAGAAGTTATTCATATTATCACAGACATCATTGTCTTTCCATCTTTTTCTTTCTTCATGAAATATTGGTATAAAATAAACGAATGGCTTTCTCACCCTAAATCAGTGTGACTCATTTTCGAAGATGTTTCAGAAACCGACCACTTTTAAATTATATTTTTGGTGAGCCTTCCAAAATTGAAATGAAGAAAAACTTCACTCCATATTCATCCCAAATGGTCGACCTTGTTGGCATTCACTGGCCGTCTGGTATGTCCGCCATTGAAAAACAACGCGTCGTCCGGGAGAGTCATGTGACTAATTATGTACCTTCGATTCGTCGACGTTCACGGAGGACAAGACGAACATGCTCAGTAAAGGATTTATCCTGGGATTTATCCTTCAATTGTGTCTATAAATAGAACAGAAGGCGTGCGTTTGAACAAGCCGACATGCTGTGCTATAATCATAAATAAGTGGCATGTGGATTGTAATACATGTATGTCATTCTGTAAATGGTTGTTTATAATTGAGTTGTTTTGCTGTTGTTTATCTTGTATTTTTTGTTTTAGTTTTCAGGGCTGTTTTTGATCATTCTAAGTTTGTTTTTGTTTGGAAATTGATGTTTTTACCTTTTTGAAGTTTTTTGTTTACTCGTTTTCGTTTGTTGTTGTTGGTGAAGGTGGTGGTGCTGCTGCTGTTGCTGTTCTTGTTTGTTGTTTATGGGGCTTTTCCTTGTTTGTTTTTCTCGTTGTTTGGTTTGTGCACTGTTTATATTAGTTTGTGTGTTACTGTTATGTGAGTGAATTGTCGGAGAGACCATGTAAACAGTGTGTGTTGTCATGAGTGTATTGGTAGAAGAAATAACTCTGGTTACTGTCTATTGTTATTGTGAGTTGAATGCCCTTTAATTTACATATATGAGCCTAGATCTATTACATGTATTATTCTTCCTGTTTCCTGCCATGCTGTCCGGTGTCCAGTTGAGTGTTGACAGAAAGGAAGTAAGAGCCACAATGGCTAACTCAACAGTGATGCTTTCTGTATTACATGTATTTATGAACTAAATCCATTAAAGTATAGGCAGATGGATAGATATACAGACAGACAGACAGACAGACAGACAGACAGATAGATGGATAGATAGATAGATAGACAGATAGATATAATAGATAGATAGATAGATAGATAGATAGATAGATAGATAGATAGATAGATAGATAGATAGATAGAT
>JBCHJU010004242.1:0-12312 GCA_039654505.1 Plocamopherus imperialis | reverse complement strand
TGGGAAAGTATTCTGCAATAGACTGGCATCCTATTCAGAAAGTGGTAGATCTAATCTGCCACTGTCCGCTTCATGCTGGCTGACGCTGGGTTTTCGGTCTAAAAACCAAAAAGAGAAATTTCCAGGATTAATAGATGTATAGTAGTAGTAGTATAACTAAAAGGAGAAAATTGTTCCAAATCTTTTGATTTTATTATTTCAAAGCTCTGAAAACTTTCAAAAGTCTTTTATCATCCCATTTTAAATTGTTACTCTTTTCAGATTGAAAAAAAGAAAAATCTGCACTTATTTCCCTAACAAAATAGTGCTTAGTTTCATTTAATTCTTTTTTTTTTCTTCTTACACTAGGAAGGTGGGTAAAAGTCTTCTTTGAAGATTATGCTTCTAGACCGACAAAACAAATCACAAACAGCATTATGAGGCTTTAGAAAAAATAAACAAATGATGAAAAAGTTTAAGACAACTCTCATCAAAGTTAATCCCTCTTTCCAACATAATTATGCCCTGGTCAAACGTAGATCAATCCACAAAAATATAGTCACATAAAAAGTGGCGCATCTCAGCAGGCCCACACAGAGAAAATCCTGTTTCAGGAATTGCAACTCTTGACATGCTGGGAAAACAAGTAAGTTGTGAAAGCAAGGCAACACTGATCTGAAAATCTCGTCTATTCAAAAGTTTAAAGTCCTCCATGAAAAGAAAGAATCACACTTGCTTGAGCCGATGCAGAATGGAAAATGTTGGGGTTTTTTTTAATCAAAAGCACTGTCACCCATGGAGAATCCAAATTGAAGCGCGGCAATCTTACAAAGAAAGGAGGAAGGCAATGGGGCGTGCTCTGGTTCGTGCAGCACATTTGAAAACAGTATATAAATATAAAATGACGACTGTTTGTGGTGTAATGGGACATACACATATAATATAATATATATAAAAACATGAATATGAAAAAAAGAGTTAATTCTATATCATAATAAAGTCTGTCTGTACAATAGCATGGCTGGAAATCACCTCAATTCCATCCTGCCGTCTTTTTGTACCAGTAGCTGCAAACCTGACGCTGAAACAATGGAGAGATATAAGAATAAATAAAAAAAAAATAAATATATGTAAATGTCATTGTCATGAATTGTAACGCATGAGTGATGAAAAGCTATGAAAAAGAATAAAAAGAAAGAAGAAAGAAAGAAAGAAAGAAAGAAAGAAAGAAAGAAAGAAAGAAGGAAGGAAAGAAAGAAAGAAAGAGTGACAGAAAGAAAGTAAAAATGAATAAAGTCAATTACTGATTATAACAACAAATAATTAATAATATCACCTACACCATCATCCTTATCATTATTATCATTCTCATCAATATTGTCGCCATTATTATTACCATCACAATCACTAGACATGTAACAAAATCATAGAAGGTTTTACTTTTTTTTATTATCGCATCTCCATTATACAGCTTAAGCTCAAGTTCCATTAATAAATGTCAATTTCATGCAAACATATCGCACACAAATATATAGATAAAATGTATTATTCATGTTTATCTGTAAATGCATCATGTCAAATAATAATTACCATCTTAAGACAATGACAGTCCATCCTTTCATCTATACCTTCAAACTACATCTTTATCGGACAATATCAGATTGCGATTCAAAAAAATAAATAAAAGCACTTACGTTCCTCCAAGCAGACAATATCAGATTGTGATTCAAAAAATAAAAAAGAAGCACTTACATTCCTCCACATCAGTGGGATTCAAATCCGTATTTTCTATCAGCTCCTGGACAAGGGCTTCTGCGTCCACTCTGGTGGCCCCCACAACCACTTCCTTCCCTGATTCTTCCAATTTCTGGACACAAGAGACACAACAAGCAAGGCTAATGAAAGAGGATGTTGGCCACATAATACTATATCATAGCATTAATTTCTTGTGCGTGTGTCAAAATATACACCTAATTTCTTCTCTTTCTGTGACTGACGAGACTAGGTTCTTAGGCATTTTGTCAGTTTGAACCCTCTATGAATCATCATCATAATCATCATTATCATCGTCATCACAATCATCATCATAATCATTCTAACCATCATCATTACTTATCATCATCAGCAGCAGCATTACAGTCGACTCCGCTTAACTCCATGTTGGTGGAGGAGAGAAAAAAGATCAAGACATCCGTTATTCAAGTTGACCGTTGATAGATATTGTACTACAGTGCGGGTCTGTTCCAAAGAAAAAGATCACCCTATCCAAAAATCAAGTAAAGCGACGTAGAGTTAGGTGGAGTCGACTGCATCATCATCCTCATATGAAAGCAAAATCCATTTACTTCAATCATATTAATATCAACACGGAGGATTTAAATGTCACAGGGACAGGGTTTCTGTAGCATCAAGCGGACAGTGACAAATTAGATCTACAACTTTCTGAATAGGACGCTGGTCTATAGCAGAAGACCTTCCCAGCCAAGCTGTACCCATTTTGATGTGGGCTGAGTGAAGCAACAGGGAAAAATTTTCTTGCCAAGGAAAAAAACCCATGTGTCACTAAGAGCTTTCAAACCCTTGACCTATCGGTCAGTAGCCCAATGCTCTACCGCAGGACAGCAGCACCCCCAATCTGCCTCCCAACGCATGGCATATAAACAAGCTTACAGCCATAGGTGTACTTACTCTTCTTCTTTCTAACGTTGAGCTTACACTACTAGGAGTCCTGTTGAAGGAAGAGAAAAAAAAAAGAAAACAAACAAAGCATTAGTATTTATGACAAAATCAACTTTTTTGTTGTTGTTTTTTTTCCCTGATAACCCCCAAGAATATAGTATGATAACACGAAGCCTACTAAGGATAGAGACAATAATATTCATTAGATATACCAAAAACACCCTTATTCCCACCCCATTAACTCTTTCCTTACTCAATTTCCATTCTTACCATAATTAAACATTTATTTGTGAAGACAAATTTCAATATCTTAAAGCACAATAACTATACATTTTTTTCTTTTTTGAGTGACACTTTTAGTCTAATGAATATATAGTCGGTTCATGATCAAAAACTTAAATATGGCAGCTTTCCAAAAATTATTATCAATTAATGTGTGGAAAATTGGATGGGCCAAAATGTTAATTATTCCTCCAACAGATTTTCTTCACGACAAAATCAAATAGCCTAAACATTTCCTTACAACAAAAGAAACAAAAGGCAAAAATTGTCATCAGTTCATAATAAAAGTTAAACAAGGGAGAAAAAATATATTAAAATTAAGATAACTGAGAAACATGTATTAAGGCTTAAATGAATATAAAACTTCTTTTACAAAAAAAGACAAAACAAAACAAAGAAGAAAAACAAAACAAAAACAAAAACAGTCCTATGATTCTAAAATGAAATTAATACATGAATTATTTACATAATTATTGCCTATTTTAAACTTCAAGTAACGATAGATAAAACTACTACCATTTTAATAATACAGTGCTCACCGCTTATAAGAATGCCGCTTATAAGAACACATCGGTTATAAGAACGATTTTCCACCTTGCAGAATACTTTCCTATTTATTTCCATCGCTTATAAGAACGCAGCATCGGATATAAGAACACCTGGTAACCACTGCTTCCTCGGTAAAACCTGCTTCAGCAAAATAAAGCTGTATCAATTTGCCCCAAAGTAATAGAAAGTTGAAAAATTCTGATGATTGCACCTGAACGCAAGCACATGTAGGGCATTTTGACCCTCTATTATGCTAGGTGATAATGTAGCACTGGTCTGTCACCCCCGACCTTACTTCGAACCCTTGCAAGCCTAAGCTAGTGATGACATCACACGAGACAAATTAACGACTTAGCAATCGACATCTGTGTCTGGATCCCGTGCGTTCTTTGATGAGGACTAAGACACAGCCAGGTAAGCAGGTAAGGGGAAAAAGCAATAAACGAGCGACAGTGTGTAGGGGTTGGTTGGATGGATGGCAGGTCACACAATTGGCTATTGTTTGGTCAGTGTCGCGATACACTTACACATGAATTACTTTATGGGAGTAGGAATGTCTGCACAATCAAATCAGTATTGGCACCCATAGCCTTCTGACTATATAATGATAGTACAGCCCCTCCTTCATAGTGCTTAACACAACTTGTTTCCATTCCCAGAGTGAACATCGGTTATAAGAACACATCAGATATAAGAACACCTAAGCTCCTGATTTAAGGCGTTCTTATAAGCGGTGAGCACTGTATACGTATGTATTAATTACATATCATGAAATGAAGAAAGTGAACATCAAAAAAAAAAAAAAAAGTTATATTCATATATATAAAAAATAATAAAATCACTTAGAAAATTGCATTTCGAAAGCAAAAGAGAAAAAGAAAAGTTGATAGACAGATCACGCAGTTCAAATAATTCCTATCTACCTTCCGTGTACCACTAGTAGAATGATAAAGATTTAGTTTGGGTACATCTTGCACAGACTATAAAGAGCATTTTTATACCGGTACATGTAATCATAATTTCTTGTATTTTGCACATGACAAGTAAATAATGAGATTTAATGTTAGATGTGCCCTACAAAAGCAGGCCTTATAAAAATGTTCACATGAGACTTATTAGAACCATTTCATTCATTTAAAAGTCATGATTTCATAATACATGCATTCATTGTTGTCAAATCCCTTATCACTGAAAGTTGTCTGCTCTTGTCAACATAAGGCTTTTCGAATAAAGCTGCAAATCTTCCCCTGAGAAGGGTTTCGTGTTGCTGGTGTAAAGCATGTTTTCCTGATTATCTTTGTCCAGCATTACCATTATCAATAAAAAAAAAAATTAGTTTCCTCAGTGAGTAAAGTATAAGTTTACTGGAAATGCAACAACAACAACAACAAAAAAGACTAAATCTGTATACTGTCGGCAATAAAACAGAAATACCACAGTAATAAGAATTAATTAAGATATTTTTCATTGACAAATTTCTTTACAACCTTGCTTAGACCTAAAATATGTATCACAGAAAAAGATTTTCTCAATGCAGAAAGGTATGCAAAGTAAACAATTTGCATAAAAAACAAAGTGGCATGTTTAGGGCCAAATATCAAAGGGGTTGGGAAGACCATACAAGTAGAGGAATATATATGTACATGTATAAATATATACAAATGTAAATAACTGTTATCACAAACTTTTAAAGAACATGAAATATCACAATATTTACAGCCACCAACTTGTGGAGAGGGATACATGGATACACAGAGAAAGCATTTATTAAAGTGTGAACACTGCCATTTAAAAAACAAACCTAATATTAACAAACACAAACAAAAAATATTTTTTTAAAAATCCATTATTCCAGAACAAATTATTTTAAAGGTTTTAACAATCTGAAGTTTGTAAGTCTATTCCAGTCAACCAATATACTGGTGATGTGTTAAGCCATTCAGTCCATTCACCTCAGAATTTTGCGACTGTTTGCCAACAAAACTAAATAAAAAATAAGTGGAATACACAAACTTAGGAAATTTAAAAAACAAGAAATATAGTTTTCTACTAAATTAACTTGGCAAAAGAAAAAAATATATGTGGACCACAACTGCAGTTTTAAAGAAATAAAACATGATAATGACAAAAGTGATGATGATGATAATATTAATAATAATAATTGTAATTAATAATAATGATGATGATGATGATGATGATGATGATAATAATAATACTAATATGAGAATAATACCAAAGTCAACAATTTGGAGCAAGGCATGACTTTCTGTCTTCCCTTGGTGAGGATAATTATTTGAATCAACAACAGAAACAAACAAGATGAGGGGAAAAAATCCATACTTAAATAATAATAAATCAACATTTTTTCCTTTATACATCAAAGAAACTCCATTGTTACGCACATATGAATCCACCAATGAAATCAAAAGGTTGTTTCTTTTATCAATCTATACAATTTGTCTAAGTGCCTGGCTATTATATCGACAGGAAATTAAAAAAAACCCAACTATTTTCTGCTTCTCTCACAAAAGAGTTAAAGATGTATACATAGTCTTTTAAAACGAAGTTTAAAATTGTAATATGTGAACACAAGAAGACGGTGTTAATGATGAGCATGTATACATTCACCTGTACCTCTAGAACACAGTCAAGACATGTCTTTGTGCTTATATTGAAATATAATATGGAAAGAATTTTCAACATCTTAGCAATGAAATTGAGAAAAACATTATTGGTTGAGCTAAAATATAATAATAATAAGAGTAGTATACATTAAAGATGGAAGGAGGGTACACCATCTACAGCACCTTTTTACTTCAATAATAATTTTAAAAAAAAAATTAAAAAAATTAATAAGATAAAGTAATGAACTGATTAAATGGTAAATGGTTTCATGAAAAAAATATGATTCTTCTTTCATTTTTCACATAATCAAAAAGACTCTACCATTATCATTCTCTTGCATGTTAAAGCCAGCAGTTTGCTCCACAGAGGTATGTACAAAACGGAACAAAAAAAAAAACCCAACCCAACCCCCACCCCCCACAAAAACAAGCAGAGAAAGGAGTGTGATCTACTGTCATGGAGAAGCAGAGCTGTTGATAAACTAACCAACAATGTGATGATACATGCCATGAGGAGGAATTTCAAATCAGATCAGATGCCCTGTGTCAGGCATAAAAAGCTAACTCACAACCCTATCTAAGTCAGGACTGACAGTAGTAGTCAGGTAAGTAAGGCAATGGCATAAATGGAGCTAATGTCATGATTGTTCCTAAAACTCTTTTCATTGGTTGAAACTCTCACTGTTCGGATGCTGGCAGGGATCGAATGGATGTTATGGTATCTTGCCTCTGGAGGGGAGGCTTCGGCTTCACATTGTGCTTCTGCATGTAGGACAAAAACTGGTCCGGGATTTCCTCTAAGACTTCTTTGGCCAGCCGAGATTGCATGGAGGCAGAATCTTCCCCGTTGCGGGTCACAAATTCCCTCATGGGAACAAACTGAAACATTCAAGTACAATGTGAATAAAACATAAAAAGAGAAAGATAGACAGACAGGCAGACAGACAGACAGACAGTTAGACACATGGGTGGAAGGATGGAAGGACGGATGAATGTAAGGATGGATGGATGGATGGATGGATGGATGATTGATGAACGGAAGGATTGATGAACAGATGGATGGATGGAAAGATGGATGGATGGATAGGAAGATGGATGGATGGATAGAAAGATGGATGGATGGATAGAAAGATGGATGGATGGGTAGACAGGTAGATGGATGGATGGATGGATGGGTGGATAGATAGATTGAAGTAGAAGATAGATAAAGATAAGTGAGGAGAGGGAGAGAACAAGATAGAAGGAAGAGCAAGCAGACAGAGAGAACAAGCAATGTAGCTTGACAAATCCCTCATACAACAACAAAAACAATAATGTTGCACATTACCTATATAGATGTGGAACTTGAGTACATGAATGATAAGACTTACTTGGACAATGTCTCTCTCTGCAACTTTGCCTCGATGGGACAGCCTCACTTCGTCTCCATCCAAAACTTCCATGGCTAGAATAAAACAAGTGAAACATAAACAAACTCCATCAATAATAATAATAGTGATAATAAATAGCATTTCCATAGTGTCTTCCCTTGTTCGCTCAAGCTGCTGTACTAAAGCTATAATTGTCAGACCTGTAAATATCCTATGTAAAATTGTCACGACTTACTGACTTAAATCCCGTGTGCTAAAGTGTCATTGATCATAAAATTGTCTTAACAATCATGAGTATGAAGATATTTAAAGTAATTGCCACATTTGTCCGCCATCGAGATCTATATGGTATTTATACACCATAAAACATATGGTGTGTTAGTGGAGGTAAAACCTTAAAAAAGGCATTAAATGAACTCACTTTTGACTGAGCATGTCGTGTCACAAGACGATTTTCCCTTTGTTGAATATTCAATCATTGCTCACAATATAATTTACACAGATCTCTAGGCCTAGACAGTAGCAAATTTATGCCCGGTTCAGGAAGCTTCCTTTTAAGTAATTCGAAAGGAAGTCACCGTTGATGTATCTTTCCTCAAGCAAGGAAAATCTAGATCTGGGTCTAGAAAATCTAGATTTAGATATATATATCTAAATCTATTTCTTACAGTTCCTTAAATTCCCACAAGAAGATCACTGCTGCAATGAATAAAAGAAAGTCCTGTCTATGATCCCAGCCTTGACTACTCAACTTTGCGTTCACATTTCTTCAACAGAACAATTCAATTGATTAAGACACTCTTCAGTCCCTTCTTATCAAATAGAAAGAAATACAGTAGAAATTCCAAATAAAACCTGTATGGTTGGCGGCATTGGCAGATCTGATATTAGGCGTTTGAACACTAGTTATTTACGCATTCATAATTCTTACCCTCAAAGTCTGCATCCCCAACACCAATGATAATGATGGACATTGGAAGACTGGCAGCCTTAAAGAAAGGAAAGAAAGAAAAAAAAAAGAAGACATTTAATTTATTCAATTAAAGAGTGACACATGGACTATGATTAAATTAAAAGACATCAACACAATATTTATTCTCAGGGATGGTTAGCAAGATGATAGAAACTTCATCTTATGACTATGACACTTAAAACTTTTTTTTTTTAATTTCATTTCACCTATTCCACTTACACCGTCTACAATCTTATTGGGAGAGCTCAAAAGGAGAGCTTTTATATAACGCAATATCCACTTAATGTGCTTGAAGCACACTACAAGGGGTCCCCAACCAACAGCAACACACAAAATAAAGGACAAGACAGGCTGCCTGTTAGGCAATAGTACAACTTTTTATTCGGACAGGGGCAAATCTGTTAGAGATCAGGAACTCTTTTTTTATATATCTCAGTGCGGTGAGAAAATGTATGTAAAGAGTCTTTTCCAAGGACTCAACTTTGCATAGCCCTGGTGGGATTCAAACCCAGGACAATCAATAAACAAATTGACAACAACAGGACTACGAAGCCGCATGAAGCTTAAAAAACAAAGAAAAACACATCCTGAATTGTAACTGAAAACACAAGTTTACATTGACACCTAGCATCAACACTCACATTGACTATAGCTTCTGTTGTCTGGGGCATGTCAGTGATGATTCCGTCTGTGACAATGAGGAGGATGAAGTAATCATTACCATCTCTAGCTGCTGATGCAAACCTGAATGGAAAAAAAAATGCAAAGTTACAACAAATGCAAATTTTATATATTCGATATATGATTTGATTCCTTTAAGACAGTATCATGGTACAAGGTACAAAGTTATAACCATGATAGCTGGCTTGCACCGTTTTTGTGAACAATATCTGTCCCCTTGTGTTGACTTAATGATAACTGCCAAAGCATGGATATATAATTTTGGTTAACACAAGGTATTAACATATGACTCTACAGGCACTATGAAATGATAGGAATGTAAACAAAATAAAGTTTAAAAGTTAAAAAGTAATAGTCTCCACTGTAAAGACAAAACAAAACAGCAAATTTTCGGGTTTAAAACCCTTCTTCAATCAACAAACAACAATCAAAAGACAATAAAATAAAGGAGTTACAATAACAACAAAAAAAGCTAGAAAAAATAAAACAATAAATATATGAAAAAATCTAGATCTAGTAAGATCCATTCCTTAACATCAATTTCTTCAACATTTGTCAAGCTCTCTTCACTCAAGGCTAAGTGTTTCTTACTGGAAGTAGACTTTTTCAAGCAAAAACATGCACAGCTTTTATAATTTCATGTATCCAAGCAAAGTTACTAATAAGAGAAAACAAAGAACAGATTTTGGTACTTTTGAAAAAAAAAAAAATGTTTACTGGCATTTCATTTTTTTTTCAAATAAAACATGAAATAATACCATCACCAAATGATGTGGAAAATGCACACAAATGACTGGTATCGAAGGACAACAACTACGATTTTTTTTTTTTTTTAACCCAAAAGAATACCTCAACCCCGGCACCCTCACTCCAAAATAACAGCTTATAATGACCAGTGCTTATGTCATATTGCTTTCTATGAAATCAATGCACAAAAATCAAGATAAATTTTTCTTGGGTATTACCTTGCAACATGGTTGACACAGGGAGCAAAGTTGGTTGGTCCGTACAGTTGGACAGAATGTAAAGTCTTGTTGTAGGCATCCATCACGCCTTGGACTCCGGCACAGTAAGGGTTTTGGGGGTTGCCATTCTGTTTGGAATCACAAGAGAGCAAGCAGAAAGAATGAGTAACCTTAGGCAAGAAAGAAATCCATTTGTGTTAACCAGTACTTACACTTGATTAAAAAATATATTTCTTTCTTCATGAAACACAAACAGTACAGGAAATTGAACTGCAAGTACAAAATCGTATGAAGTTCTTCAACCCTAGAAGAGTCATTGCTGTGACAGTTGAGATAAGGTAAGATAACCAAGGGGGTGACAGTGGTAAAGTATTGGACAACGGACCAAGAGGGCGCGGGTTCAAAACTACCGAGTGACAGACCCATATTTTCCTTAAGCAAGAAAATTTTACCCTTCTTGCTTAACTGAGAAAAAATTTGTGAGGCAATATAAAAGAAAAATTCTATCAAGCGAATTGATCCATTACATACATGTATAATAATCCAACAACGGAAATATCACAATTTATCAAAGGAAATTGCAGAATCTTCCTTTCATCCAAGCTGTTTAAAAAGAATGAAAGAAAGAAAAAAAAAAAAAGAAAGAAAGAAGAGGAGAAAGAAAAAAGAACAAAAGAAAGAAAGAAAGAGGAAAGATAAAAAGAACGAAAGAAAGAAAGAAAGAAAGAAAGAAAGAAAGAAAGAAAGAAAGAAAGAAAGAAAGAAAGAAAGAAAGAAAGAAAGAAGAGAAGAAACATAAAAAGAAAGAAAGAGGGAAAGGAAGAAATTAGGAATGAAAAGCAAGACTAACCAGAGCAAATTCATGAGACACAATGCCATCGGGTGGAAGTCTTGCGCCAAATCCAAGAGCAGGGAACATCTTGGCCCTGGAAACAAAGAGCAAAAAAGTTTTAGGGATTTCAGTGCTTCCAAATGGAGACATTCCTAATTAATCATAAAAAAAAATTAAAAAAAAAGAAAAATGTAAAATTTGATCAATCAAAATGCAGATGTCTTTGGAGATGGCTATAACAAAAACTTAATAAATAAATGGAAATAATTTTAACGAATGCCCTAAAGAAAAAAAAAAGCTTTCTTCAAAATACCTCAAGTAGAAAACTTTAATCGAGTTATAGAAGTAAACAATTTCAAAAGCACATAAATATCATAATAGTAAATATTATGTATTCATCTTAATAGCACATATGCATCAAAATAGCATATATTATGTATTCATCTTCATAGCACATATGCATCAGAATAGCAAATATGTGTCACAAAGCATATACGAATTATAATAACACATACGTATCATAATCTTGAATAATTTCTCCAACGGCTCTGATTGCAGTTGCATATGGATTCGGTCGATATGGATTCATGTAGTGGAGGGATGACGGCGATTTTGGGTCACCATTGGAGGCCGTGAAATCAACAGCAAATGTACAATGGATTCTCGTTCTGGATGAAAAAAAAAAATCGGAACAAGATTTCACACACTTATAATGCATGTAGTATAAAATACATGTGACGAAATGTGAAAATTAGAAGTAAACATTTAGAGACTTTGATAGATTCATTAATTCAGTTCAGCTTACTTCATTTATAGCCAAAGAGGGAAATTAATTTACAGATGAGTAGGTTATTTAAAAAGTAAATGATGATATCCAAGCATATAACAAAATATAGTCTAGATATATAAGCATCACTGTAGTTGAAGGATGCTTGACCTAAACTAGGGTCGTCTTCCTCATGCTGAATTTAAGCTTTAAAATACAGTGGAACCTCTGGATAACGACACCTCCGAATAACGACAACACTCGGATAGCGACATTGATCTCTGGTCCCGATTTTTATCTATATATTACTAGTAATAAAAACCTCCAAATAGCAACATAAATGTCAAAGAAACCTCTGGTTATCGACATCGCTGTTGCGATTATCAGCAATAAGCAGCAATGCTTGATACAAAAATATCTAGCCAAACCAACAATCTCATTTCCGACCAGCAGTATCTCATACTCTAAGCCAATGAAAACGCACATTTTTCGAACAATGCTGTGTCCTACTGTATGGCGAGTCACCCCACCCCCCCTCACCTTCCCTGTAACAGCCCTTAATAGGGCCTCCACACTATCACAATTGGTGTTTGCTATGCCAGTTTTGCCCCC